>PVJA010016010.1:0-36717 GCA_004027025.1 Myocastor coypus
TTCCTTCCTTCCTTCCTGTCTGTCTGTCTGTCTGTCTCTCTCTCTTCCTTTCTTTTTCAGGGTATTCACCTGTTTACAGCCTCCCAAGAGCTCGGATTTCAGGCTCAAGCCACCATGACCTTTCTCAATTACCATCTCAGCTTGCCCTGGGGGCAGGAACAGCATGACAAACCTGGGATCGAAAACCTTAGCCCCTGAATTGATTGCAGGCACTTTAATCCACTGATCTATTTGGTCGACCCAATTTTTCCTTTTGTGATTTCCTCAGAAAACCAAAGTAACTATTCCAAATATTTATTTCATGCATAAAAATCATTGTTTCAATTACATATGGAGAGAAAGTTCAGTGGCATAAATGACATAAGTGATATAATGGCTTTCCTGACAATTACAAGGTCTTGAGTTTGGTCCCTGGTACCCAAAAGTCATCATTTCTAGATCAATTGAAGGGGTGTATGAGCTATAAGCTGGAAGAACCAAGTGCCTCTTCACATGTCACCTCTGATAATTTTCTTTGTTGGCCTGTTTTGGTCACTTGTTTCTATTTCCTAGGTATGATATGCAGTTCTGGAGGACAGGCAAAAGAGTATCAGCATGTAATTTTCTAACTGTGAAATAGCACGGAAACAGTGTGGTATTGGTAATTGTAATAAGTGCCTTTCATGGTTTATATAGTTTTTCTCAAATTTTACTTATTAGGAACTGCTAAATTTGCACTCTTAATGATACTGTCTCCCATATTCTTTTCATAGATTGATATACGGTTTAGAAATATGAGTATCATTAAATACCTTGCTATTGGAACTCAGGGTAGGTTGGTATATCGCTAATAGAGAATGAAGTTCCAGTACCTAGTAGTGCTCAACCGAAATCAAGATGAATCAGCCTTATGGGGTGGGGGACACCGTGGTTTGAGTAATGGTGATCTCATACCAATTCTAGATCTTTCATGAATTTGTTATCTTCTATTTGTGTGCGATATAATAGCCTGTCTATTTTTAAATGAATGTTATTTGTAATTTATTTTATTTTTAGAAAGTGTTTAGTTGGCATCTAATTTGCCCAGCTTATTAAGTTGAACTTGTGGTTCCTTTGCCTCCCAGAGTACTATGTGTACAGACATGTGGCACTCCACCTGGATGATCAGAGTATTAAACAGCCCTTGGTTATTTTTATGTCCTACTGTCTCTGAGTGCGTTATTTCTCCTGTTGAGTGTCATTCTTAGTATTACCTATTTCCCCCTCAATGCCCTATTTAACTGTTTGTTCTTTGAAGTAAGCTTTAGCACACACATAATATTTCAATTCAGTGCTTTCCTAAATTACTCAAAGTTCCTCTATGAGTACCTCACCAAGTCTGTATTATTTCATTGCTATGTGTTGCCTTCAGTAGAATGTTATTTTCAACGTAGAATGTTTTCAACATTTTTATTTTTGTCACCTGTGCACATTAGCATGGTGTTTGATAGACATTTGCCTCAAACTCCATGTGACATCTAACTTTCCAGCTATCAATCTACTTGCAGAAAATTGTTAAAAAATTACCAGTACATCAGTATTTATTCATCTAATATAATTACTTGACTCTCGGGTTATCTCAAAATGACCATTTAAGGAATCATTAATAGAGCTTGTGTTAACATCACCAAGATTCCACCCATTATGAGTGAGAATTCCCCCCAATACTATTGGAAAGTTCACTTGAAAAACAAACTTGTAAGATGAAACATACATCCAGTCTAACCTGATATGTGAAGATTGAAATCTGAAGTATTCTGCCACCTAGAACCACACCTAAGTAAAACAGTGCAGTCCTTAAAAGCTGTTAATTTCATTGAAGAAATGAGAATATGGGAGGTCCACTAATGACGATATACCAATATATTGCCACTTGGTCGCTGCCTCTCAGGGGTTTTACAAATTAGACTTTTTAATGGTATATTATTTTTTGAGCTATTCCTTTTGCTTCATCTTGTTAAATTAATTGCATTAGCACATTTTCATTATTGTCTGAGGATTTTGAACCTTAGTGCTCATGTAGCGAGAGCTACCCCAATGTGTGTCTTCCTGAAAAATAACGTTTTGCTATTTAAGTTTTCCTCACATTTTTATTATCATGTATTAGTCTCGGATTTTAACAAGTTCCAATGGGTTCAGAGATTTGTGACTGTATGTAGCATACTCCATATTCTGCCATCACTTGGCTCAACCTAACATCCCCATGCGTTTTACAAGTTTTAAGGTTTTAACACTCATCATGTTTTTGCAATGTTCATACTCCTTATATCTTCCAGTGTAATGATTTGAACAATGCATATGGTGATGCCCTGTGAATTACTCCTATTTATAAAGAATCGAGCTTTCTCTTTTGTTGCAAAATGAATAATCCTCAGAGTTTGTTACATAATTTTCAAATATTCCAACATGCTTGAAGTTAAATATCATCCAGTAAAATAATTGGAGCAGCTTTTAGCTATGTTCAAAGAAGGAAATGTAGCAAAAGTCTCAAGTTAACTGCATTGCCAAAGAAGTTACTAATGTTCCTCAGCGACTTTGTCACCATATGTTGCTCTGCAAAAGCATTTGAGAATATTTGTGATCTGCAATTCTAGGATGTACAAACCTTTCTATCCAGGAAACTAGAATAAGAAAAACATCCCTGGTTTCCATGTGCTTTATGGTGTAGAGTCATCCTGCTTAAATATTTGTAGAAATGTGCCCTCTGAGAGAGATTTGAAAGTATATTTATATTTCTTTCCTGAGCATAGGCAACAACATCCAGATATGCTTTGTTTGTTAAACTCTTTCTCATTTCATTTGTCATTGGAAAGATATTTGCATTGAAGCACATTTAGATTTTTTGTTGATATCGATCATCATTTCCATAGAAACCAATTATGATGTGAACAGGCCTATGACTTCAGGTAGGAAAAGGTACCACAGGAAATGTTAAATTCTTCCCAAAACACTATTAGTGCATTATTATATTTATAAACCAGGATATGGCCTGAAAGTTATAGCTTGCTGCAGGAGAAGTTCTCCAGATGCTCTAAAAGTAATACTGTTACTATTATTCTTATGTTAAGTCTGTAAATATTTAGATAATTTTAATGACAAATGCCTCTAGAAAATGTAAAAAGGTGGCTTTATCATTCTTGTACATTTAGCAATATTTTAAAAGCATAGTTTCGAGACAATTTCTCTATTCCAAATATTGGTTTTCTAAATGAAATAATAGAACCTAGGAAACTATAGGCAACCTGGCCAACACAAGTGTAACCAGAGTGAAAATCAGTGCTGACAGAATTTGAATGCAAACTGAGCTCCTTAGGATTCTTTTTTAATTAAAAATTTATTTATTTATTTATTTGTTTATTTATATGTTACATATAGCACAGAATTTCAAAACCAGAAAAATTTAACAATGGTTATATTACATATCTTCATCGTCGGATCAGTTTAGATTAATAGATATCAGTATATAAGATTGATCAAACAATTAAACATTAACAATTTCAATAAACATTATTGCTTTTTAAGACTTGACACACTGCACGTTGTTCTCACAATAGTTATACAGAGCACAGTGTGTGGGCATGACCCACCTTCCTATTGATCTTGCTAAGGAAAGAAAAAAATAGTATTCTCTTTGAATTAACAGGAAGCAAATGCATACACAGTCCAATGTTCCATAATTACAGTGGGCCACCAGTGAAACTTGCAAGGTTTGAGGCTATTTATCCTAGCCTCCTACAGCTTATCTCACCAATCTAGCTTTGCGTTTCATGCCTTGCAATTAAGCTTTTTTGCTGAGTAATCAAGGGCGAGTCAAAGCAAGACCTGTATAACAAAACGTTCATCTTTTGTATCTTCCAAGGTCAAATCCCCTCAGGATTAACTTTGGAACTATATAGAGTGCTTTGTAGAACTGTTGTCAATATCAGCCTTTGGGACGAGTCATGGCCATTGCTGCCAGTTTGCTTTCTGTGAAAGCCTGAGAGAATGTTTTTCTCTGGGTGACTCTCCTTAGACACACTATAGTTCATTTATCCCTTTCTTCTGAGGTCTCATAATCTCCTTGAAAAGAAATTTGAGATACCTCTGAGTTACAGGATATTACAGCACAGGTTCTCTTATTTCCTGAGTCCTTACTGACCTTGAAGGGCTAGGGCCAAAATATTGGCTATCCTCATAGCTCTCCTTTTTCTCCGATTTTTGGTCTGTTAACTTACATTCTCAACCCTCCAGCAGAAAAGCTGCCTGATACTATTACTCTATAACATAGGTAATTGAGATTATCATCACTGGCTTTTGGAATATCAAACATCCTTGACTCAGTTTGGAATTGATATTTTCTGACAATCATTTATATTCTTATAACTCTCTATAGAATGTGATATAAGCAGTCACACAATTTTTACATAAATATTTGGAAATTCAAGGAAATACAAAATTGTAGCCTGTCAAGCCTATGGTACTTGGCCCAGTCTCTTACCTTCAACTAATACTCTTGAGAGAGAGTATAACAGTAACTGAGTTTACATTGGGAGCAGTACACATTAAAAAGACGAGAGTGACATGCATTCCAAGCATAATTTTAGTGTTACATGGTGCTATGATCAGTGTGATGATCCTTTTGAAGGTTCTTAGGACCAATATCTTATTCATCCTCTGTACATAAGTACATGGTTTTTCTCCTGATATGTGTCCTCTTTTGTCGGCTTCTAGTCAATTTTGACCCTCAATTTTAAGAGTTTATGATCTAACACCGTGCACTGGAGAAAAGTCTTTCCATCCAAATAATTTAATATTAAAAGCTTAATATTTTCATTTGGGTAGAAAAAATAAATCATTTAAAGTTATGACTGATTGGCAGCACAAACCTTTGTGCATGTGTTTTACCTGCATGTATACACAAAGAGTTTGCGCCTAAAAACCTTAATGTATATTATCAAAGACAGGAGGCTTCCGGATGTAGGTGTCATTAACAAGCTAGAAAATGTTTCTTATAAGACTCAGCACAGTATGTGAATAATCTTATATTTTGCTCATAGAAAACTAATGTAATTCAATTATTGTCAATAATTTAGGGAGGGGACCAGAGAGATAGCTCAGAAGACTAAAGTGCTTGTTTAGACAAATTTGGGCAAGGGTAGGAACCACAGTTCAATACCCAGAACCACAGACTGTGCCAGCTCTGCCCCCGGGCATGTTGTGCCAGAGACCAAGTCCAGACTTGGCACATGCCTGTAACCCCTGTGGTGGGGAGGCTGAAAACAGGAGAATCACTATGAGTCTGAGCTGTGTAGGGCGATCCTGAAACAACCGAATACATAAAAACAAACAAACAAACAAATAAATAGATAAATAAACTGGGGAAGAAATTTAGTGCAATTCAAATGCTAAAAAAATACGTTTGCTATATATGTTATATATGCACAAACTATGCATATTGCACAGTACATTTTGTATATATTTCCATATAGTATATATACATGTGTATGTACAGAAAATTATATATGTATATATATATATATATATATATATATATATATATATTTCAGCTAAAGCATCATTTTGGATTTATAAAACTCTTACTTTTGGATAAGTTTTCAAAACACTGCTTTATTAGTAAGAGTGCATAAATTAATATATTAATAGTCTTAGAACTTAAAAGAGACTCAAAAAAGGAAGAATAAAATTTTTTAGCTCTAATAAACACCATTGACTCTTCTTTCTAAACAGTCATGCTTCACTGTCAGTGTAGCAATATATGATGTTTCACTTGGTATTTTGTATACCCTATATACTTCCTTCAGGAGCTAGAGAAATGTGTGAAACCCTCTGTAAAACTCCTTTGAACCTAGGCCAATTATGATACATCAACACACACACACACACACACACACACACACACACACACACACAAAATAACAAAGGAGGTTGTTTTTCCTTTGTGTTTTTTTTTTTTTTAATTTTAAAATAGTAGGCTTAGCATTCTATTTCCTCTGTCTGGAAACTTATAAAGTAGAATTTACATATGTTCATATTTATACCTGTAATATTCAGAGTATACTACTGGTCTGAATCAACCTCAGAAATTCACTGCATATATGAAAATGTTGATTGCAAGATTCTTTTTTTTTTTTTTTTGTCATCTTAGTTTGGGCCTCAAAATAAATCTTTAGCTTTTCTTTCTACTCTTTTGCCTATTTAACAGGTACACCAGGCCTGATTGTGCAGATTTATCTAGAAATGGATGATTCTATCAGTTTGAGAATTCGCACTGATGCTGTTCCTTTGGTAGAGGAGGTATCACCTGATTATAAGTGAGAACAGCCCACTATTTAGCAATCTAAGATAAAAAAAATTGTCTCATAAAATTTTTTTTAAAAAATTAGTTTCTGCTATCAGAATCCTAGATACATTCAACTGAAGATTTAAATCACAGAAGGTGTGAAATATTTGTATGGCATTAGAAGTGTGTTAATGTAAATGGGCATCTTCATACTTACAAAATTTTTGAGATTAAGAACTATTGACTTTGTTAGAGGATTTATTGAATTTTACATGAGAACAAATTAGATGTCGAGGAAATATTAGTAACGTAGATCTTCACCTATTTTTTTCTAGAGTGCAGTTTCACAGATTTCACGAAATCTTGTCACTCTGCCTCTAAATTAATTGTTGAATTCTTTGAAAGAGGATTTCAAAGCAGGTGTTGGATTCTCCTTGAAACTCCTTTTCAGCATATAGGGCAAAATTTTATTTTTTTTTAATTAAAATTCTCCTAGCTCCAAGGCATTACTGTATCCTAGCAAGCATCTCACATCATTTGGGGAAAAAAGGAACATTAAAAATATTAGCATAGTTTTAACTTGTCTGAGGAAGTCTCCATGCTTCCCCTTGGTCTATAAGCCAGTCAAGTAGTCAAGAATGTCTTCCAGTATGAACTTCTCTGGAAATAAACTTCTTAGCGTGGCCTTCTCAACAGTTGATTTCAGGTATCCAGCTTGAAATCACTTGATTTCTAATGAATTTCTCATAAAAACAATTTTTTTTTCTGTGTGACTATGGATCATACGGTATTCTGGATCATTCTTAAAATAGTGGAGACATCTGATGCGTGCTCATGGGGGTTCTCTCTTTTTGAAACCTTGTGCTCTGTCATTTTTTTCCAGCTTTGTTAGGGAAGCCTCATCAGAGTTCTTTTCGTATTTATTGTGAAATCATTTGGAATCCTTCAGGCTGCATGAATGTTTCTGCTCTTCCTGATATTAATGGGGCATAGAGTAGCTGGGAAGAAGGCAAAGGCAACTCAACTTTATTAACATGCATTGAGTACCCATTAACTGAAAAGGAAAAAATGTATCTGGAGGAAGCAAGTTCAGTTGCCATGACTCAGTAAGCAATCTCTAGGTAGTCATGTGGCTAAATAAAAATGTTTTGCCTTTCATTTAACTAGCAGTTAATTCCATCTAGCGGGAAAGGTCACCATCGCTGTCCTCTTTATTAATCTTATACTTGTTTTCTTGTCTGGTGTACTCCATAAGTATGAGAGACAGAGACCTCACAAACCTGGAATTTTCTTTTCCTCTTTCCATATTCATTGAACATAAGTACGGTCCTAAAATTTTAAAGTGAGGGAGATAAAAATAATCAAAGAATAAGAAAGCTGCTGTTTTAAATTTTCTCTCCCACACACAAAAGTACATACTTGCCCCTCCCCCTTTTCATTTTAAGGACCATTTAGCCTCCCCTGGGTTTGCAACGTGTATTTGACATGTGTCAACAGTAAGTGGATTCTGACAGCCTTCTAACAGGGATGTGACATGTCTTTTGTCAAGTGAGCAAAGGGGATGTTTCCCCATTGTAATGCCTTTCTCTAAAGAAAATGGAGGTGAGAAAAATGAAGGGGAAGTCAAAGCCGTCTGTGTATTATGACGAATGTTGCCACTTCTGTGCACTTTGGATGATTTCATCTTACACTGGACAGCATTTAGTTATTTAAAATGACTTCTGCATTACTGTCAATGGCAGTGTATGATTGGGGCCTTGAGAAGAATGTCAAGGCCTCCTGTTTTCCCAGAGGAAGGGCTGAGTGTAGATATCAATTTGGGATACAAAGTGTAATTTGGCAAGGGGAAGGAAATTGCTTATCTCCATGTGTCCAACCTCAGAATGAGTCAGGCTTTCTCAGGACCTGAGTGGGAGCACTCTCCTTCAAGGCCAAGGTGGTTGAATTCCCTTCACATTTATTAAGGACAGATTGATCATCTGTATCTTGCAACTTGATGTAATGAGAGCCATTGTTATGTAAACTTCAGGTAACTTTGCAGGGCCAACAATGTCTGTCTAAGCACTGTGGGAAGACTCTAACTTTAGTTTCATTCTATCTCTCTATGAAAAGGGAGTTCTCACATTTAGCACCAATGTGTTACTAGGATTCAGTGAGCTAAGAATGTGGAAGTCCCTACATAAGATGCTTAGCAAGTCTCTGATAAATAGTGGTCACCTCTTCTGAGTCACCATAACATCATTACTGTGCTCATAATGGCTACTTAAAAGCAATGACCAAGCTGGGCATAGTGGCACACGCCTGTAATTCCAGCACTTGGGAGGCTGAGGCAGGAGGATCAGTGTGAGTTCAAGACCAGCCTGGGCTACAAAAATGAGCTCAAGGACAGCCTGAGCTGCATAGAGAGACGCTGTCTCAAAAAGTCCAAAACAAAAAAAAAACAAAAACAAAAACAAAAAAACAAACAAACAAACAAAAAAAAGACCAACTTACCATTAAAGAGTAGTGCCCTGTCAAAGCAGCCACAAGGCAGAGTGGTAGCAGCATTTTGTTTTGGTACACATGTTAGGAAAGAGAATATTCCTTTTACCCGGGTCTCTTTCTCAAGGTGTCAAGAGGCTGAGAGCCACACTGAGAAGACATGGCCAGCTGTGTAGAAGGACAGCATCAATAATGTTGTATGACAATAACATATGACATCAGTGATATCATGTAAATGTTCTAGTTTCAAATTTGGGTGTCTTTTGTTTGCCTGTTTTGTCTAATCCTTACTAGACACACAAGTGATATGTTAGGACTAAGGCCACTTATCGGAGTCCATTCAGCCATGAAATCAGGTACAATGCTCACTGTAGATTTGATGTATTGGCCATTTTCAAGATGACAGAGTTCATGAATATTCTTAGTTGGATAGAAGGTGGAATTATTATTAAAAAGTTTGATTTTGTTAAACACTTTGTTCAACTTACAAATATGAAAGCTTTGATACTGTTTCTTAATCTTTTAATATTCACCATTTAATAATTGATTTTTCAAACATTAAGTTTAGCTTCCTTTCTCAGGACTCTCTCACTGGATCAAGACTGTAATGCTTTTGATATCTTCCTAGATTCAGTTTGATAACATTTTGTTTTACTGTAGTTTATACACTCCTATTTGTACTGATTTGCTATTTGTTCTTTTTGATATTGAGAATGCAGTACTGAAACATTTTCCTAAGTTTTGCATTCTATAAATAATTTGCTCAAGTTTATTTAAGTCCTGGATGCATGCACATTTTATTTGGCATAGCTTCTCAATTTATTGACACCATAAGATTTAGAAATTCACTATTGCTTGCAAGTTCTCTAGTTTTCAATCTTTTTTTTTTTTTTTTAACTTTTTTTTTTTTTTTTTCTTGTTTCAGAACCTTTGTTTGTTTATTCACTCATTTTTTTATGGCCAGCTCAACCCACCCCGAGGGCAGGGCTGGCGCAGCATGTGGTGCCAGGGATCGAACCGCGGTCCCTGAAGCCGCCCAAGCTTCCCCAAGCAGGGGCTTTAGACCACTGAGCCATCCCGCCGGGCCCTAGTTTTCAATCTAATAGTACCAATTTAGTCTGATACTACCATGTCTTCTTCACCCTCACTGATGTTCTCACTTTGCATTTTCTTTCAAAACTTTTACTATTAACATATTCTTTATCTTACAAAATAGAGGATGTTCAAATCTAGTTGGCTAGTGCAAGTATTTTGATTGGAACGCTTAGATTGTATACATTTAAACTATTCTTAAAGATTTGATATGCGTTTTATGCATTTTTGTTTGTATTTGTCTTCCGTTTTTGTCTCTGTTCAACTTTTGCTCTGGTCTTTGTTCATCTTTTCTGTTGGGTTAATATATTTAGTGTATCATATTAATTCTTGTTATTTTTAAATGGTGTCTTTCAAAAATTTTCCTTAATGATTGTTTTAATGACCTATCTACCTATCTACCTACGTATTACATTGTTATGTCTATGACTTACTGGTTAGTAAAATGCAAAATCTATTCCAATATAATTGTTGTCTCGCTAGCAATTCTGTAATATTAAACTCTCTCTCTATATATATAGTTTATATATATAGTTTATATATATATATGTACATATACACTGTAGGTACAGTAATAGGATAATTATTGTTTATATCTTCACATAAGGTATTCAGTAAAAAGAAAAGAAAAAATATGATTGCGATATATCATTTCACATTGCCTTTCTCTTTCATTTTTTTTCATAAGTTTAAATTGACATCTAGCATCATTCTTCTGTTTCCCATTAATATTCACTACAGTAGATCTGTTGGCAACGTATTCTCAGGCTTTGTTTGTAGGGGAACATTTTATTTTGCTGAAATTTTTGAAAGACAATTGATAGTGATAATAGAAGTCATGGCAGACACTCTGTATTTCTTTGTCTCACTTTCAGCACTTCAAATATGTGATTCCACTGCTGTCTGGTCTCCATTTTTTTCAGATGAGAGATCATCTGTCGTTACTTTTATTGATATTTCGCAGCATGTGATGTTTCTTATTTCCTTTGTTGTTTGTAGCTGACATTCAGCAGTCTGATTAGGACGTATTTGTGATGAATCAATATTGTGCTTTGGCATCTTTGGGATCCATTGATTTTCTTGTGTTACGCAGTAATGTTTTCCATTCAACTTTGGATGGTTGGCTATTATTTCTTAAATTAATTTTATGGTTCTTTCTCTTTCTGTGCAGTTCTTAGCTTTGTATTAAAAATGTTTTGATAGACTTGATAGTTTCACAAGTTGCAGACTCTCTTTATTTCTTCAATGGCTTTGTTCATTGTTCTTCAAATTGGACCATTTCTATTGACCTTTCTTAGAATTGTCTGATATTTTGATCTATCCAACCCTATTCTACTGTAAGACGTTGCTATTGAATATTTATGTCATTGTTTTGGAAATTTTAACTTCGAATTTGTCGTCTCTGTGTGTCTTCTGGTTCTGATTTGAGAATCCTCAAGTTCACTTTATGCACATAACAAAGGAGGAGCACTTTGTCCTTTTATTGCAAGTAGAATAGTACCAAAATATAAGTCACACAGATAAAGTATGGGAAAGATGAGAGGCCAGAGAAAGTAACTTGTATATTGCCCTTCAAATAAGTTAGGAATTGATCAAGCCAATTGACATGAGAAATCATTTTTAACCTATGCAATAATAAACCTGAAGCGTAGTCTTAGGGAAAAACATGCAGACAAAACTAAATCCTTAGGCCCCAGAAGTATAATTAACTTGTTTGAGTTCCTGACATGATTCATGGACAAGATTTGCAAGCAGCAATGTATGCTGTGCTGTCTGAAAGACACAGAAGTGAAGGCAGAGCAGCCATTATGAAGTTAGTATAAACAGTAGTACAATGAAATTGAGGAAAGTTATAAATTTGCTGAAGATAAAAGTGCACAGCCCATGAACCAAGATGCACAGCAGATAACTCCTTCAGTATTCTAAGCACTTGTTTCGCCCATAGTGCACTCTTCAACTAAAAACATAAAAGATAAATTAGAGTCAGATCTTTTATAGAATCTCCTGCATTCCGCTGAAACTTGGTCATGGGATAGAATATAAGCTTATAGTTTCCATGTTTGCCCACAGTAGATAACATCTTTTCCACTTTCAGCTCTGTGGTCTCAGTGGGACAGGGGCAGTCAAATTCAGACAATCAGTTGTCACATAGATGTGGGATAGTTTTCATGCCATTGGCTTTATATCCCCACCCATTCTGGAAACTTCTAGTGGCCTTTGGATAAGGATTTGACTTTTGCAGTTGAAAGCTAACACGTGTGAGGCCCTTAAGGTAACAAAGATAGTCGAGGTTGTGCTCTGTGAGCTTTAGTCGCTCCTTTAACAGATGGACTCATTTCGTATCCACTCTCTGTGTGTGAGTCCTGTTCTGTTTGATGGTGGAAGTCAAAATGTCTTACGCCTTAGGGTATTATTTTCACTGTTTCTCTCTTGGGCGTTGCATGAAATTGTTTGGAGTGCTTGTACAGAAAGCGAGTTGTATCTTATTAAGGATTGTATTTAATTAGTTGATTTTATATTGTGAAGGAAAAAGTAGGTCAACTGTGTTTCAGAACATACAAAACTAGGTTAATGCTGACAAGAGCGCTGCTTTCGTGACAAGCTACTTTTCTTGATGTTTGCCTCACAGCCAGTTCAACTACAGTTAGAGAAGAGGGCGCAGGGGACGCAATGCTTTGAGCCCAAGGTTTCCCCACTGGAGCCGAGAAAGTGGTAGGAAACGGAGCCAGCTGGAACCAGAGAGACAGTCCTTGGGAGGACGCAGGCCACTGTTTATCAGCTCTGCAAAGAGGGAGGAAAAAATTCATAAAAGAAATAAAAGAAATGTGGGTGATGAAATATGAAATTCTCCCAGGACGGGTAATCAGAGGTCTTCTGACAAATATTTGAGAACTGCAAGGATACAAATTGCTGAACCCATGGAAAGCTCAGAAATATAGAATCTATTAACTATGATTTAGCTAATAAGGACTGAATGGCATCCAGTAGAAGGGAAGAAGGAAACAGTTCTGAGATGGGTTTGAATATTTACTAGGTGTGAATCAAGTACGTAAGTCCTACACCGATATGGCTTTCTATTTCATTTATCCCAACTGGACCTCATACTGAAGGGGGGACTTAAGAATCTTAGTAAATATTGCAGAAATTCAACATTTTTGAATTCTAATAATACATTTAAATGGAGTTACATGGGAAAGTGAACTATAGACCCACCTTTCTTCTCTCTCTCTTTCTTCTTCCCTTCTCTCCCTTTCACTTCCTCTCTGCTTCCTTTTTTTCCCTTCTTCATTGTCTTGGTTCCTTTTCTCAAATTGCTGATACAAAATATAACATCGAAAGTTAAGGAAGGAAAGGTTTATTTAGCTCAGTCTTTGGAGGTTGCAGTCCATAATCAGCTAGCTCCAAGACAGAGTGGCACACGGCACAGCAGCAACAGTTGAGGTGAGCAGGAGGTAGCAAAAGGAGCAAGAGGGTGAGCTTCTTTTCCTCCCTTACAGCATGAGCAGGCTACCTGTTCTTGGGCGGGTATAGCAGGATGGCGGGTGTCGTCAGGACGTTTACCACGTAAGGACCCCGCTGGCTCCCTGCTGGGTCACGTAGTTACCCATCTAAACTTCTCAAGATGAGCCAATATATGAAACGTGACACTGCGGCTCCTTCACTCTACCCCACCCTGCGTTCATCCCTGCCCCTTCTCGTCCTCTCTCCCTATCTACAGATTTCTCCTACGCTTTCTGTTTCCTTCACATCTTCCCTCCCTCGTTTTTGTTGCCTGCCTTGATCAAAACATATTGCAGAAAAGGAGGTCAAAGGTGTGTCACAAACTCATCGGAAATATCCCTTCTCCTTTTGTCTGCTTATTCTTTGACAATTATAAGACTGTGGTTATCGTTGCCTGGTAGCAGCTTTGATAATGAGGGAAAATTAAATTATTTTTACTATGTAACATTTGCCACTGGAAGTTTCTTCTGCTTACATCATTTTATCACATACTTTTGTGGCTTAGATCATGGGGAAAGTCCTTTTTCCCTTTTGTTTAGAAAGAATCTTACACAATTTCACTTAAATTATCTAGGCCCAGCTTTGGAAAACAATAAGAATTATGTCCTATGATATTTCCAATGCATTTATTTTTCAAAATCGTCGTTGATATTTAACTATTGTTAATACTGATTTTATGTATTGTGCATGATTGTAAAACTGTACACCCACCTGATGGTGTATGTCTATTCTGAAAATGAGAAGCGTGTGACAGGCATTAAGCCCAAGCCCTAAGTTACATCAGTATCACAGGTTGCTAAATCAAGACAAAGCTCTGGTCACGTGTGGTTTTAAAAACACACATTTCCCAACTAGTCTTTTAGGATGGAGAAAAGTAAACATCTCCTTTCTCAGCACATTTGACAATTTTTGAATTTAACAGGTTGCAATACAAGTAAAAAATTACGAGCAATTACAAATAAAATTTGGCAGCACTTACGATGCTGCAGAACAGAGAAAAGGATAGCAAGAAAAATAATCAGTAAATGTGTAGGAAGGTTTGTCTCTATGCCAATGCCATGCTGACTTTGTCACAGTAGATTTATAGTATAATTCCAGGTCAGGGATCGTCATACTTCTTGCCTTTCCTTTGTTTCCCAGAATTAGTTTTGATATTCTGGCTCTCTTCTGGTTCGAAATGAATTTTGGGAAATTTTCCTTTAACTCTGTGAGGTATAATAATGGTATTTTAATGGAGATTGCATGGAATCTGGATAACAATTTTGGAATCGTGACCATTTTCACGATGCTGGTTCTTCCTTTCCAGGAGCATGGGATATTTTCCCATTTTCTCAAATCCTCTTCAATCTCTTTTTCTCAGAGCATCATAATTATGATTTTCACTGTATAAATATTGTACATCATGTATAAGATTGATTCCTAAGTATTTTGTTTCTTTCTGTTGGAGGTTTTTGTGAAAGGTATCACTTCTCTAATTTCTCAGTGTGTTCATTGTGAACAAAAGTGCTACTGATTTTTGGTGTTTGACTTTGTGTCCTACTACAGTGCAGAATTTGCTGATTAAATCTACAAGACTCTCGGTGAAGTTGTTGGGGTCCTATACATAATATATCATTTCATCTTCAAATTAGGATAATTTCATTTGACCTGAAGATCAGTAGAACAGATTTGAAGATGCTGACAGAAATACAAGCACACTCAGCCACTTAATCTTTGATAAAGCGGCCAAACCTGTTCCCTGGTAGAGAGATAGCCTCTTTGATAAATGGCGCTAAAAAATCTGGCTTGCCACATGATAAGTGCAGAAACTAGACCCATACTGGCCACCATGCACAAAACTACAGTCAAAATGGATCACAGCATTAAATATTCAAACAGAATCTTGTGGAGGAAAATGTAGGTAGAAATCTTAAAGATATCAGGATAAGTGGAAAGTTTATTAAAAAAAAAAAACTACATGGAAAATACTTAAAAGAATCAACAACTGGGACCTCATAATTTTGGAAAGTTTCTGCACTTCAAAGCATATCTCCAACAGAATAAAAAGAAACCCCACCAAGTGAGAAAATCTTATAGGTGACTGTCCCTCTTACAAAGCCTTTCCATATAGAACATATGAAGATATTTTTTAAATCAGACCCGTAAATTTAAAGACTCAGTCCAAATTAGCACATCTGAGGTGAAGATACACTTTGGAGGTGAAAAAAATACAAATGATAAGTAAATGTATGAAAAATAGTTGAACATCATTAGTTATTCAACAAATACAAATTAAAACAACATGGAGATTCCATCTCACCACAGAAAGAATGGCTAATATCAAGAAGTCACCCAATAACAAATGCTAGAGAACATTTGGAGAAAAAGAAACCCTTCTGCACCACTGGTGAGAGTGTAGCCAGGTGCAACCACTACAGAAATCAGTATGGAAATTCCCTAAAAATCTAGCATTGGAGATGCCACATAAGTTAGCTGTTCCACATCTTGATATTTTTCTTGAAAAACTGAAAACCTCATAGCACAGCGATATATGTGCACCCGGGTTTATAGCAATGCAATTTGCCATTGCCAAGTCCTGGAAGCAAACTAAATGCCCGTCAACTTAAGAATGGATAAAGAAGTTGTGATATTTTTACACAATGGACTATTATTCAGGTGTAAAACAGGTTAAGTTTGAGTCTTTTATATATAAGTAGGTGCAATTAGGGAACATACTCTTATGTCAAATAAATCAGACCCGCATGTGCAAACATCACATTGTCTCCTTAATGTGAGAACCTGAAAGAGGAAATCAAATGTGAAGAGTACAATACATACTGGGAAAAGGGAGTGAAGTTACTAAAAAAAAAAGAGTTATTGAGTTGAGGAAGACAGGAGGGAGAGTGGCGAAAGATATTTATCTATGTATGTAAGGAGGATAGTTTGAACAACAGTACTGAACATTTACACTGCTCTGTGGAAAGGAGCAGTTAGTGCTTAAGTTTTTTTTGTTTGTTTGTTTTTGTTTTTCATAAAACCCTCACCGGGTGTGGTGGTTGGCACCTACCCGGGAGTGGTGGCGCATGCCTGTAATACCAGCACTTGGGAGGCTGAGGCAGGAGGATCATTGCGAGTTTGAGACCAGCCTGGGCTACAAAAAAGTGAGCTCAAGGCCAGCCTGAACTGCATAGCGAGACCCTGTCTCAGAAAATACAAAAATAAATAAATAAATAAATAAATCTCTCATTCATTTTTCAAAATTTCTTTGTTTAAACAATTAACATTTTATTTTAAAGAGTAAAAGTAGCAGAAACAAAGCTAGAAAAACAGTAACAAGCAAGAGTACATATAGTACAGAATTTCAAAGCAAGAACAAAAATTTAACAATGGTACACATATTTTCATCATCAAATCTGCTTAGATTAATAGATATAGGTATGTAAGATTGGTCAAATAATTAAACATTAACATTGTCAATAAAACTTAATGTTTTTTAACTCTTACAACTGCGTTTTGTTTGATGTTTTCTTTTCAATCGTTTCTTCTTTATCTCTTCTTAATTTCTTATATATTTCTTTCTTTCATTCTTTCTTCCAATTTTACATACATGCACCTGGTAATATGAACAACTGATTGGAAGACATTATATCTTATAACAAATGCTGTGAAATTCATATTAATTTCTTAAGTGAAATTCTGTATCACTTGTATTTTTTTTTTCTGCTTCAATTCTATTTTTTTTCTCTTTAAAAACTAGAGGGGAGAAAGGGCCAGCTCAGTAGAATAAATGCTTGCCTGGCAAGCACAGAGGCCTGAGTTCAATCTCCGTCTCCCCCCCGTCCAAAAAAAAAGAGGGGTAGGCCAAATAGTTCAGAAAATTAAAGAGGGGGAACACCCAATTAGGACCCGCCTCTTGTCCCTCTCTTGGACAGAAGCTTTCTTTCCCTCAATAAATATGTTCAAAAAGAAAAAAAAAAAAAAAAAAAAAAAAAAAAAAAAAAAAAAAAAAAAAAAAAAAAAAAAAAAAAAAAAAAAAAAGAAAAAGAAAAAGAAAAAACGAAAAAAAACAAAAAAAAGAAGAAGATTAAAGGGTATGATCCCCAGGCCTGGCCTGAATTTCTGGTGATGGCCTTGCCCCCAGGGCGCAGTAACTGAGACTGGGCATGATGGTGCATGCCTGTAATCCAGGTCTGGAAGGCTATAAACACGTAAATCACTACAAGACCCTGAACACCTTGCACTTTGTAGACCCTTCCCTAAAAGTTCAAATATATATGAAGTTTGGAATTAGATGGTCTCATGAATAGTGTCCTATCTTCTTTGAAGGGGCCATAGCATTTCTAGTAACTTAATGACTTGTATATATCTGATCTCCGCATCCTCCCAAGGATTTTCTTCCCTTTCTCATAAAGATAACAAAACTCGAATGTGATCAGGAACTTCCTGCATTTGATAACTGTTCACATATTAATTTGAAATGCCTCTACTGGTATCTTACATACAACAAGTATTATTCAAATGTATAAGAAATCGGCTATGACCAGTATGCTTCTGCCTTGATGGAACTTATATTCTTCTTATATATATATTATATATTCTTATTATATTATATATTCTTATTATATTCTTATAATGAAAGACATTTACAAGTTACTAAATGTAATATTCTTGGGATCCACAGAACTATTTCATATAATCTTTGATTCAATGACAGAAATGAAGGAAGGTCCAGGCTTTGTGCTGAGAGCTAAGATTGTGTGAAAGGAGAAGATAGCTTTTTGCTTTAGGTAGTGAAAGTGGATTACACTTCTTTTATCTTCTTTCTTTTTATAGTCCAACTGATTAAGTTCCTGGGCTTTTCAGTAATCTGCAATCTAGATTTCATCCTAAGTTTTTATTTGTAAATATTTTTGCTTTGAGGCAAGAGTCTTAGGATGTCACTAAGTTGCCTAGGATGGGCTCAAATTCATAATTCTTCTGCCTTATTCCCTCACAGTGCTGGGATGATTTTTTAAATCAAGATCAGAAGCTAGTTTATTAGGTGAAGACTCTACAGAGAGCACACATCTAATGATGATGGAAAAACTAGAACAAAGTTTCTTCCCATGTTGTTCTGTTAAGTTGTCAGTCTATGAAAGGACGTTCTACTTTCTGTATTCAACACCGGAATCTAAGTATATATCTCCCAAGTATTGACATCAAAGTTGATTGGATTTACCAACATTATGTGACGAATTTCCATAAGCATACATCAAAACTGACATGCTAAAAACTATAGATAACAAAAGAAAAACTTCTAGATTTTCTCACATGGTCAATGCCTGTGTTTAAATCCTGAGAAGATTTGACTGACCTTGGCAGATACAAAATTTACATATTCTGTTATATACATCTTGCCTTAACCTAGTCCTAACCATGCAGCAGAGAAAGGTTAACCATGAGATATAAAAAGTAAAGCCATATTAATATGCTGATTGTTGAAATTAAAATAGGAGCTTTGACACCAAGCTACATAGTATTTGTTTTATGAGGAGACCTGGATTGAAATTTGTGGGATGAGAAAAACATGGGACAGAGCTTGAGAAAAAAAAATGGATTAGGGTTCTTTAGGGCTTGGCCTGGGCCACAGCAGGTATCCTCTGTGGCTGGTTAGGAATCAGAGTGTAGAGCAGGTGAGCTATGCACCAGAGAGGCAAGCTTCATGTGAGCTCAGTGCTGACATCGTTGGCTGAATTCCTCCTTTCACATCAGTGAGGGCATTAGATTCTCGTAGGAGAACAAATCCTATTGTGAGCTATAAATGGGAGGGATCGAGACTAGATACTCCCTACAAGAATTTAATGTGACAGTAATAGAAATAAAGTGTACAATATTTCCATTACACTTTAATCATTCCTAAAACATTCCTCTTATTTCCATCTGTGGGAAAAACTGTTTTCCACTGAACTGGTTCCTGGTGCTGAAATGATTGACGAATGCTCTATGGGAAAGAAAACACAATCACATTCAGCAAACAACCAGTGTCACTGTTAAGGAACAAAAAGAAATGTGAAATTCTTAGAGCAGAGAGCACAGTATTATAGGGGAAATAGCTGGAGTGGCTCTGCTGGAATTCATGATGCATGAAAAGATTTTGGATTTTATTCTAAGTATAATTGGAAGACATTAGAGGGATTGAAAACAGGATATTATCTGATGTACGTTTTAGGACAATTACTCTTGAGTAAAGGCGTCTTAGTTACTTTTGTCGTTGTTGAGCAAAAGCACTTGCTACCCAAAGTTAAAGGGGGGGAAGGCTTGTGTAGTGAACGGTTTGTAGAGGTTTCAGTTCTGTATCCCCTGGTTGCATAACCAGTTCATGGTATGCAAAAGATAGCAAAGTCAAGCCAGCGAGAAACCTTAACATCTTTTTGGTGACTTTATCATCTCCAGGCTACTCAGGGTGGGTAGTAGCCCTCACACCCTCATCCCAGTGCCTTTGAGTCAAGCTCTGCACCATGAATCAATTCACACATCACACTCTAGATCAAGTCACCCTTGAAAAAGCCCCACCTAGGACCACATGAGGCTTTGAGGAGACATCTCTAGATACAAGGTGTGATGCAGGGCAATATATATATATATATATATATATATATATATATATATATATATATATATATATATATACAGACCCAAGTGAATCATTTAGGAGACTGAACCAGCGATCTAAACAAACTCAGGTGACTTTTACTGGGTTTGTTGGCTAGATTGGAACAGACAAGCCTTAGTGAAAGCATTTTGGATAGAAAGCCAACAAGTCATGTTGATTGAATAGTACAGGGCTGGAACAAATGAGAGAATAAGGAACTGCTTATACATGTTTGGCAGAATCCTCCAAATAGGTATCAATGCACAGAGAAAAACAAAATGAGGGAAGTAGAAGTTTGCACAGTGGTAGTAGGTGAAGCACCAAGAGGTCACAGCTAGTGCATTCACGTGGAAGCACTCACTAGCCAGCCAGTCTAAGGGATTCTATTTCATAGTTGAGTCTCACCCTAAAAGACAGATCAGGGCTGGAAACAGAAATCTGGCATTGCCAGTATACAGGTTCTTTCAAGATCAAAGAAAATGTGCAACACTGCAGGAGACAGTAGAGATAAAGATCTCGTCACCATCCATTACCAACACTGCAGCACTTTCACGTGGAAAGCTCATGTAGGTAAGAAAACCCCAAAGGCCTTTGAAATATCATTATTTTAAAATATACATTACGGGTCCTGCAGGATGGCTGAGTGGTCTAAAGCGCTTGCTTAGGAAAGCTTAGGCGGATGCAGGGACCGAAGTTCGATCCCCAGCACCACATGTTGTGCCAGCCCTGCCCTCAGGGCAGGCTGAGCCGGCCATAAAAATAAATAAACAAACAAACAAAAGTTCTGAAACAAGAAAAAAAAAATTCTTTAAAAAAAAGAAATAAAATAAAATATACATTATGACACAGCAAATAAAAGAAGAAGCACTGCGACTTATACCAATTAATGTTACAGGTTATTTATTTCAGGGCAGTGAGAGATCTCTGGATTTATCTACCCAGAGATCATTGGTAACCTGGACAATGGGGACTTTAGTGGACGAGTTAAAATGGACATCAATGTAATGTCTGATATATAACAAGCAGGAAAAGAGGACACAGAGCTAATAAAGAGCAATAAAAACATGAAAGAATGTTGTGCTAAAGGGAAATACATAAGCTAAGAAGTAGCTGAAGTGGAAATAGAAGAAAGGAAGAGTTAAATAGTACGAGTAGTGTTCCCAGTGTTATGATGTAAAGCCGTGGTTGCTTTTGAAATTGTAAAATTTGGGGGGCAGTGAGATAGGTCAGTGGACTAGGCATCTGCTTAGGCAACCCCAGGGAACAGAGTTCGATCCCTGGTACCACATGCTGTGCAGGTCTCACACCTGGGGCACAATGAACGGGAGTCTGGGTGTGGTAGTACATGCCTATAATCCCAGTGCTGAGGGGGCTGAGAACAAGAGGATCACCATAATTCTGAGCTTCATAGTCAGACCCTGTACCCAACATATCAATGTTAAAAACAAATAACTAAAATATAATAAAAAGAAAATTTTGTAATACTGAAATTATTATAATTTGAAAAAAAAAAAACCCAAAACGATAAAAATAGGTGGTCTTCCACTTTCTGGAAGCATTTTATGAGTCCATCTGAATTAATTCACTAACATGTGGCATATACTGAGAATCTGCCTTTCACAATAATAACTCTATGGGAACATGGGGTGAAATTCATTCATTTATTCAAATATAATGTTCATTCATTTATTCAAATGTTTAGTGAGCACCTTGGCTATGTAAGTATTATTTAAGTGCTAGCATTTCAGTAGTGAAACAATCAGAAAATAGAATTTCCTTGTGGAGCAATATTCCTTTAGCAAAGACGAACAAAATGTGTCAAATAAATATATGAACAAAATGTTTAGTTATAACAACAGGAGCTGTGGAGAAAAATGCATCTGAAGAAAGTTACTGGCAGAATTCAGAGCAATAAATGTAGAAATTGAAAAGCATAAGTGGAGGGCCAGCCAGATAGCTCTGCTAACTAAAGTGCCTCAGTGGCCTGGGATCAATCCCTGGTCTGCTGGACAGCCCAGCACCCAGGGCACGCTGAGACGGTGATGGAAACTGCGTGTGGTGGTGCACGCCTGTAATCCCAGAGCTTGGGAGGCTGAAATCAGAATCGCTAGAGTCCAATCTATGTAGTAAAACCCTGTAGACCCCTGTAGACACCATACTAAAATATATAATTAGTAAACAAATACACATAAAAAGCATAAGTGAAAGGTCGTATAGTAGAAAAACAGCCTTTTTCAACAAACTATGAAGGAAAGAAAGAATCAGGAATGCAGATAACTACATTTAAAATGCATTATTAAAAATGCAGATAACTGCATTTAAAAACTGTGTAAAATATAGAAGAAGGAAGGAAAAAAAAATAGAAGTCTAAAGGCTTCAAAGTAATGGAATAAACACCTCCCTGAGCAAATGCTAAAAAATGGGGAGAGTGGATGCTTCTGGCAGGCTCTCTGTGAGTCTGAGGAGAACCATCCAGGAGAGCTGTGAAGGAGATGGCCTGGCTACAAAGGGATCAAGAGATGGGAAGATGTTTACATGGAGATATCAGAAACGCTTCTGGGAACTCAGCTGTAACAAAAAGTAGAGAAGTGGGATGATTACCAGAGGACACAAGTTACCAGGAAAGGGATTACAAATGGAAGCGTACTTGTAGGATTAGGCGGGGATGCGAATTATTTAGCAGAGAACTGACAAGCGAAAAGGGGGCATTGTTAGAACAATATACGTTTGGAAGGGAGGGGAGAGAGAGAGAGACAGACAGACAGCGTCAGTGACAGAGACAGAGACGGAGAGACAGACAGAGACAGAACCAGAGACAGAGAGACAGAGAAACAGAGACAGACAGAGAGAGACAGAGACAGAGAGGCAGATTATACTTAGGAAAAAATATACTCCATATTAATAGGCAAATAAGGAGGCATAAATCTCTGGAAAAGCTAAAACATATAGTATTTATATAATACATATAGTTATGGAAACATTTATTATCCATTTTTATAGTTCTCTGTTGTTTTTTTTTTATTTTTTGTTTTAGGCAAGGGTCTACAGGGTGTTCAGGGTCTCACTACTACACCCGTCTGGTAGTGATCCACCTGTTTAGAGCTCTCAAGAGCTGGGATTTCAGGCGCATGCCACCATGCCCAGTCTCAATTTCTGTCTCAGTGTGCCCCAGGGGCAGGGCTGGCACGGCAGGCCTGGGAATCATACCTGGGGCCCTGGCACTTGTTTGGAATTGTCAATTTTATTAAAACAAAAATCAAATGTAAAATTGTTAGCAATCTGAAAACAGAAACAGTGATGACATTATGTACATACATAAGCTATGAATATTAAATGCCATATGTTTTTGTATGCCACAAATTTAATGTATAATGATATCATATTATACTTATAATAACATCTTTCATTGCAGACAAAGCATCATGGTAATTTTTAATTATTATCCCCTCTCGTGTCTCAAACTTTCCTCCCTGTAATTAATGTTCTCTCCGCTCTATGAATAAAGGAAGTCAGGACACCAAACACTACCTCACTTGCCCAACAGGGCAGAACCAGTAGTCCTGGGAAGGGGTGGGGAGATCAGAGGAACTTGGTGCTATGTTCTAGCTAATCACAGACGTGCTTCTAGGCTTGACGTTAGCCACTTCTTGAGCCTTAGAGTGCTTTGGAACAAAGCACTGTGCCAGTAATTTTGCATACTAATTTCAGTAGCATAATATCTAAATTATAGCCTTTCCTAAGGCTCTATACAATTAGAATGACACACTCTGTTTCTTGCCGAGTGTTGTTCTCTCAAGTTGGGATCTGAATACTGAATTACTTTGATTCAGTGACACTTTAATCAATAGAACAAGTATTTGATGTCATATATATATATATATATATATATATATATATACACACATACACACACAAAAATGATTCAATCTATTTTTTCATGGCATAGTGATAATCCACTGTGCATAAATATCACAGTTTCTGCATCTATTTATCCATGCATGTAGTACTCTTCCAAGATTTGTCTTTTATAAACTTTGTTTATATAACTGTAAACATGGAAAGGCATGTGACCCTGTAATGTGTCTCTTTTTATTCTTATGTATTTGGTGCAGGGTCTCACTCTGCAGCTCGAACTCTTAGTGATCCTCCTGCTTTTAGCCTCCCCAGTTCTGGGATATAATATACTGTCTTCACCTTGTTCGGAATCATACCTAGAAGAAGATTAGCTGGGTAGAATGAAATCGCTGTTTTTAGTTGTTGGAGAAATCTCCCCACTGATTTCTTTATTGATTACTCTGGTTTACATATCCCTCAGCAATGCAGAAGTGTGCTTGTCTCCCTGAAGCCCTGCCAGAAATTTTGTTCATTTGATTTATTCATGACAGCCATGTATTTTTTCCTAGAGTAGAAGAATCTAAGTTTGTTCTTAGTTTACATTGTTTTAATGGTCACAATTGGACTGTTTATGATTTTTATTGGCTATCTGTACTTTTTCTAAGAAGATTTTTTTTTATTTAGTTACTCTTTTGTTTTCTTTTATTTTATTTTGACCCAGGGCCTCACTATGCAGCTCAGGATGGCCTTGAGTTCATTTTGAATTCACAGCAATTCGTCTTCCTGTCCCCAAAGTGCTGGGATTATAGGCGTGCACTACCACACCTGGCTAATAGCCCATTTGATGATAGTTTTCTTGTTCCAAGGACTTTTTTTCTTTTTCTTTTTTTTTTTTTCACTTTTACAATTATTCATGACTTTTAAGATTTTAGTAATGTAAAATCAGTATTTTAATAAGCACTTAATTTGCATATTTTCATCTTGAAGATGTTTTTGATCCAATTTAAAATTTATTTTATTTATTAAAGTTTTTTTGTTGTTGTTTTTGCTGTTGTTGTTTTTTCTGTTTTTTTTCCTCTGCTTGCCCATCCAGTAGGGGTCACAATACCAGCTTGGAGTTGGTGATGGCTATAACTAGTTCTACAAATGCACTGGCACAGAGTTGGCTAGAGGGAAACACATAGCCCCACCCAGTCCATGGGCCACGCTCCATCCAATCTGCGGGGTACATCTTCCTCCAGACCAGGGTATGTAGCACTAGGTGGCTCCAGTGTCAGTGCTTGGTGTACAATTCATTAAATCTTTTTTGTCATGCTTAGTAGTAAAAACAAGGATTGATTCTCATGGCATAAGACCCCAAACCTGAATGTTGAAAAAAGGTCTCCTCACAGTACTCAGAATATGTTTGTGTCATTTTAATAAGTAGCTGAGAAACTCAATTTTTAAAGTAGAAAAAGAATGATGGCGGCTCACAAATGCGGAGCCTGCGGTCTCTAATCAGCTGGCATCACCGTGTTCAGCCATGTCTCATTATGGAAGCATGAGGCAAAGTAAAAACACTTATTCTATGACTGCAAGATGCAGAAGAAACACATAGAGGCTCATGCCCCATAATGCCTTTCAAAGTCAGTTCACCAATCCCCAAAGATTTGCCATGGGGCAATACTTTGCAAATATTCTATCATAAAAATCCAACTGACAGCCAAGCTTTGTTTTGCTTTGTTTATGGGGGTCAAACTCAGGACTTCGTACTTGCCAGGCAGGTGCCAGGCATGTAACACAGAGCTACAGCCTACTCACCCCTCTTCTGTGAGCTATCTCCCTGCCTTTGCAAGCGAGCTTTTCACATATGGAACACAACCCTGTATTTTAGATCCATACTTTTGCATATATTTCTATAAGAAAATGAATAAAAAACAAATGTAAAATAAACAAATGTAAACATATTCTCTCCAGAGATCCGTGTAAGAGCCAGTTTCTCCCAAACTCTAGAGAAACTAGCACCCTCTCTACTCAGTTGATTTTTCCTTGCTTTGGATTATACTGAGGAGTCCCTCTGACCAATGCTATAGAAACCATTCATAGGAGTATTTCATTGCATAAGTGTTTTTACTTTTATGAAATTTAGATGTGACAGAGAAAAATAATTTTGAATCATCTAAAATATCCCCAGTGTTCTCTACTATAAAACATTTGCATTAAATAAAGTTATAACTTCACAAGTCTTGAGAGTCAACTAACTTATGATTTATGCAACTGCAAATTGGACTAGTTCATCTGGGTAATAACAATACTAATCATGTTCGTAGAATAGAACACACAGTGGAGAAATAGGGAAGCATTTTCCTCTTGTTATGTGGGCTTTAGAGGATGGTATTAGCCACGTAACTGATGTATTACTTTGAGTTTTGTTATTAAAATCATGAAAAGAAAGTCTGGGTATAAGCCTATTTCGATAGGCTTACCACATTCCTGGAAATAACAAGCATCAAGGAACTGGGATTGCTGGAAAAGCCTAATTATGTGGGATCGTATATTTCAAAGCCAAGTTTTAGAAATATCTTTATCCTGCTTAAATAGTTTTTATTACACTGAATATATTTTTGTTCTAATTCAAGGTAAAGATGAGCTAAGCACACACACACACACACATATATATATATATATATATATATATATATATATATATATACACACATATATATATATATATATATGTATATATATATTCAGGAATTTAACTCACGACCTTGTACTTACCAGACGGAAACATGTGAAACAGAGCTACAGCCCACCCACCCCTCTTCTAAGACCCCCAGTCTTGATAATAAGGAAAAGAAAAATCCTCCTGTAGCTCTAGAAACAGAGCTCAGGATGCCCACTCAATTTGGATACTGTGTTAGGCAACCTTGTATCTTTGAAATCAATAGCTGAGATTATCAAATTTAAAAGAGTAAAGGAAATTTAGGGAATTTATATATATATGAAAGTGATGACTGAAAATGTAGGTATCTTAAGGGAAGAAAATGTATATTAAAATTTTACATGAAGTTTTAATTGTTTACCTCTTTATGAGGCTAAAAACAGTGCCCCTTTAGAAATTCATGCTTACATCAAACATACTTATGGATGGAGACGACAGTCTGTTATATTTAGCTATAGAAAGATTTTGTCGTTGTTGTCAGTGAGATAAAAATTTTCCATAATCAAAGCATGCTATCCTTGCTCATTGAGCTGTGGCTTTTTTGCTTAGAAGGAGGCAGACACATCTGCACTGAGTCTAGGGGTTCTTAATACATGATGTTTCAGTTTGCAGGGGTAAAATGTGGCAAACAGATTATTTAATGCTCTCATGCCTCTGTTACCTGTTATGGGAAACAACAGTAAGAGCAGCAGTTACAGTTAAGATTCCTGAAGGATTAAATGTGCCAATCCATGTACTAAATACGAATGTGTTACTTTTAGCAATGCTGGCCAAACTGTGCATATAAAATTATATGTGCTTCACTATGCATTTGACTAATTAGAGAATCTTAGGTGGAAAAAAAAAAATCTTCCACTCCCTTCAGAATTTTGAAGAAGGCGACCCATTTTTATTCCAGATTCTACAATTCTATTGAGTCTCATTACCAGTGTAAGTTTTCATGTGTTTTGCATTATTTTTTAATGTCTCAGTTTTTCAGGACTTTTCTGCTTTTTTTCTAAAATCTCAAATTTATAATGATGACGCTGGTGTGACTGTACCGTGATCAACCTTTGATCACCATGAAAAGCTAGGAGAGTGAAACGGATATTTCTGGACATCTGCCTTGCTCTCACGTTGAAAATTTTCTTTCCCTCAGTTTGTTCTTCACGCTTTCTGTGATTTATCCTTATTAAATGGTTTGCACAACTGATTCTTGCAGGCTTATTTTCTCCCATATTCTATCTGTTTTCTGTTTATATTAGATTGTGAAATCCTTATTCAGTTAAGTTGTGGAGTTGTCAAATCACACAAAGGAATTAGAAACTTCCTAGAGTAGTATTAACAGGATAGCGCAGTGGACTAAGTGTCTGCTTAGGCAAGCTCAGGGACCAGAGTTTGAGCCTCAGAGCTGCATGTTGTGTAGGCCTCGCCCCCAGGCATGCTGAATCAGACTTGGAGATTGGTATATGCCTATAATCACAGCGCTGGAGGGACTGAGAACAGGTAGATTGCTTCAAGTTTGAGCTGCATAGTGAGACCTGTACCATATAAGTTAAATTAAAAGAGGAAAACTCCTGGAATAAAAAGTATTTTAAAAATGGTAATCTTCACATCCTTTATTTCTTGACTTCTTTTTGTCCCCTTATTTATTACTGTCCTTAAAGTAAGCGGTAGTTACAATTTTCAGATTTTTAATTAGATACTTGAAATTCAGTAGTTTTGTCTACATGCTATGTATATGGGCCTCTATTATAAGTACAGAGAAGCAATAAATAATGTCTAAGTAACTTAGAAAGTAAATGAAAACTATCATTTATGAAGTGTTCACTGCCTGGCAGAAAATTGGCTCTCCACACATCATTGAAACAAGTAGTCAGTCGAGACGACCTGTAAGTCTCTTCAGTCTTCAGGTTTATATGTAAGGGCATCTAACGTGCATCGACCAAACTTCAGAGGGTTGGGATTGGCCTGGCTGCCTGGCAAAGACAATTCAATGTACCTGAAATTCTCACAGAGCAGGGTGCAGAAGATGCAAGCTTGTTGTCTTCCTCAAACATAGGAATTTGTCATTTGAGTGAGGATAAAGGAACATGAGTTCATCTGGTAAGTATGCAGTCTATACTAGCCAGGACTAGCCTAGGCTTTTCATTTTATTTGATTATTTAATTAGTCCAGTTTTTTGTTTGTTTGTTTTGTTTCTTTTTGTATTTCAGTAAGGGTGTATAGGACATCATTACGTAGATCAGACTGGTAATGATTCACCTGTGTTCAGCCTCCCAAACAGCTGGGGCTAAAGGCACATGCCACCATGCCCAGTCTCAATCATCATCTCTGCATGCCCTGGGGGCGGGGCCAACAATGCATGTCTCAGATTGAACCCTGATCTCTGTGTCTGCCTAAATAGGTGCTTTAGTCCACTGAGCTATATGGCTGACCCATTTAGTTATTTTTTTCAGACAGTGTCTCATTATACAGTTGAGGCTGGCCTTGAAATTGCTATGGGACCCAGGAGAGCCTTGAACTCATGGTGTTGGATAGAATCCTTGTCTCAGTTTCTCCTGAGGGGTGGGACTATATGTGCCAGCCTACCCAGGTTCACCAGAACTAATCTTCCTTTTGGCCAGTGATGTGTCTCAAGTGTATTTCCCTCATGTGAGATTAATGTGTGTACGCCATGACTTCTAACTGGGGGAGTCAGATTCCTGTAGGAGCCATTATTCCATGCACTTAGTATCTTGTAGGTTGAACTGAATTAAATTCCTGGCGCTCAATTGTTTATAGCCTAAAGGGTGGTAATATCATATTTTTCAAATACTATTTTTTCAAAGAGTGGAATAAAAATTTCAAATAATGGAATCTATTTGAATGACAATAAAACATGACTGCGATAATTAGGAAAAGCTCAGTCAACATTTCATCTTTTGTAGAAAATAAACATAATTTATGTCGGAGTAATGGAATGTAATATTTCTTATTTAAAGAAAAATAGGAGAAGCATAGGAGTAAAGAATGTATGGCATATTTAAGAAATAGAAAAGGAAGAATAAGATGGTATATATATATATATATATATATATATATATATGCTTAAAAAGCTGAGATAATTATGAAGTTTGATAGTCTAGAAAGGGCACTTCATATTTAATTCAGTAGGAAGTCAGTGAAAATTTTTGGAGAAGGGTTTTGTTTTCCTAAAAGGGCTAAGACACAAAACTATGGAAAGACACATTAAGCAGACTTCCCACTATTTTTTTTTCAAATTTAAAATATGATGACATTTTGCACAATAGAGTGGGGAGAAAGAAAGCTCAGATCTAGGGAATATGTGATGCTTGATAAAGACATCTGAAGTTCTTCTTGCAGACCTCACAAGAATAAGCTAATGATTCCTGAGCTTAGAAAGTGGGTATGGCCCTTGTAAAGGTGATGTGAAAGATGGTGGCAGCGTTCACCCACCATCAAGCCTCAAGTGGCAAATTTTTGGAGGGAAAAAAACAATAAAGCCACAGTGCGATGAACAATTAACACCTACATGCATCAGGAAATGAGGGCAAGGGTGGTTGTTACTGCCAAGGGAGTGTCTAGGTCACACACCAGGAATCCTTTCAGGTTCACAAAATGCAGCATTAATGGAGGGTGTCCTCCATGGCCACAGTGGAATGCTTTCTTCAAGACACAGTGCTGCTGGGACTAATTATTTTCCTCAAAATTTAGCTAACTTAGAAAAGCCCATGGGTGAGACAACAAAGCACTCATATTCTCCTAGTGCTCTTATTCTGTTTATAAGAACTTCTTGAACAGTTTATCAGCACTGCACTGCACAGACTGGAGAATGTGAATACACCCTGACGGTGTGTGGACAGAGAGACCGGAAAACAATTGGCCTAGAAAAGAGAATACAAGTAGGAAAACACTCACTCAAGGATTTCAGAGAACTTGATAATAAAACCATTCCTGTTTTTAACATTTTTTTTCTTTCTCCTTTGATTTCTCGTAACCATAATTCCATAAGATATATAAATGATGTAGTACTACTGAGGATAAAGGATGAGTTTGAGTCATTTATAGGAAGAAGGGTGTGCCTTGAGCCCATTATTCTTAGTGGAATTATCAGATCAGAGTCAAATATCAACTTCTCATATGTCTTATATGAGAAACCAGAAGTGTAAGTAGTTTTAAGAGAAGTGTAAGCTGGGCGTGGTGGCGCACGCCTGTAATCCCAGCACTTGTGAGGCTGAGGCAAGAGGATCGGTGCGAGTTCGAGACCAACCTGGGCTACGAAAGTGAGCTCAAGGCCAGACTGAACTGCATAGCGAGACCCTGTCTCAAAAAGACAAAAAAAAAAAAAAAAAAAAAAAAAAAAAAAAAAAAAAAAAAAAAAAAAAAACAAACAAAGAGAAGTGTAAAAGATAGAATGTAGGAACTAGGGATCTAGACCGTGTGGAGATAGGAAGTTGATCTGAGGAGGGAGTGAGGTAAAAGAAGGGAAAGTAAGAAAGGATCAAGATGCCCTTTGTGTGTGTAAAAATTCAACATAATGCCTTTATTAGGTACTGCAAATGCATATGCATAAAAGGGACATGTAACATACACTATCTTTTCAAGAATTTTACCCCAAAATCTTAATGGGATTCACCATTACAAAAGCCACACTCCCGATTCACAACGATGACACACAGAATGAAGCAGCTGGACAGAAAACATTCAGATAGAGGCCAGTCTGCAGGACTGGTCTTTTAGCTGTGGCAAGCTACCAGCTACATTTGATATGAATGCCAAACAGAGCACTTTCCTATTATTTTAACTCACATATTTATACAGATCGCAAAAATGCAGAAAAATAAACATTGAAAACTTGCTTGTGACTTGAGAAAACGTGAGAAAAGAGGATAGATAGAAAATGCCATGGGTAAGGAGCTGTGTAAATAAAAAAAAGTCATATCCAGGCATGATGATGCATGCCTTCAATCCCAGCACTCGGGAGGCTGAGGCAGGAGGATTGCTGTGAGTTCGAGACCAGCCTGGGCTACAAAAGTGAGCTCAAGGCCAGCCTCAACTGCATAGCGAGACCCTGTCTCCGAAAGACAAATCAATCAATCAATCAATCAATCAATGAATAATCAATAAATAAGTCATTCTAAAAATTGAAAGGGCCCAAAGTGCTTAGAAGCAATGAAATCAGGCCATATCTGCTGATATGGAATGGTTTCTAGAATTCATTAGTAAGGAAGTCCTAAGCAAAGTCATGTAGACAATATAATTTTAGTCCATGAAAATTTGATACAATATTCGTAAGCTTGTACATTTTAGTGGAGAAAGGCTTTGGGGGCATCTACTGCATTATTCATTTCCCTGCTTGCACATAACTTATATCTCTTAATGACTAAAATGAGAAAAGTGTGGCTAATAGCTACTGTTATTTGCAAGTTCCGAACTGTGTTTGAAAGCAGAGAAACTTCACTGTTTTCAAAGATCCCCCAAAACAGTCTTCCTACAAGGTCATCTTGTAGACAGACGTTAGGAAAATCGCATGCCTGTATAAAGTGTACATGCGTGGGATGTGGCTTTTACAGCGACAGCTGGTGGGAGGAAAATGGTCAAAGGCTGACCCACAGCATATGGTCACCTAGGATTTTCCGATTTGTGCACACAAAGCATTCTTGGCAAGGTCAAAAGCAAGCAAGCCAGTGATTCATTACACTCTTACCATTGATGCACACATGACGGAAACTGCAACTCAGCATCTTAGAGGCACAAACTTGCCCTCTGGTCCATTGTTGTAAGAAGAAAGACGTTTCAAATAAAGAACTAGAAAACTGCATATGCAGGGGGCAAAGAGCTGATACTACACATTGTGGCCCCAGTAGGATTTACATTGTTCAGCCTCAAATTGCTATTTTTCTTTTCATAAAAGCAACTTTGCGAATAGCAATTAACACCTACGCACATCAGGGACTATGACTACTCCGCAATACTGATGTTCTTCCTTGTTATTTGTCTTTTGTTTTCAAAGTGTGGTGTGGTATAATATTTTGTCAACAGGCAGAAAATATGGAATCTCTGTTCTCAAGAGCATCTAAGCACACATGTCTGCTCGGTCAAACTAAATGGCAATTAGGCCACACAGTTTTATTTACAGATGACTTATCCAATTTTGTGTAGGTACCAGAGACTGGGTAATGCATCGGAAAGACTTTAAAGAATTTCAAATTAAGTTTCCTTTTGGATTTATGAAAGAGAGAATTTTTAAAAAATCACTGTTCTGACTGCATGAAAATAGAAACACATTGTGTTGGCATTGTCCCAGTTTTGGGGTGGGGGAACTTCGTGCTACTTTAAGACAACAGAGTGGAAGGGCAGCAGGTGAGGAGGCACCCTTCATGGCAGGCTGTTCTCAGGGTGGCTGGTCTATTCCTCAGAGAATAAAAGAACACTTGCAAAAAGCACTTGTTTCTGAGGAAAGATGCCCATCTCTTACAAACCCAAACAATTAAAGAGCTCTGAGGGACCCAACACCAGGAAAATAACAAGCTGTATTTCACCGTGCATTTTGGAGCTAGAAATCATATACAAACCATAGCAATAGGACAGGTTAGTATTTGATAACGGATTGAGATAAAATATACAAATACTCTAAAATAAATGGTAACTTCTTAGAGAAGGAAAAAGATACTTTTCATCCATTAATGTGTCATTTTCATTCAAATATCACTTTTTGAAAAGAAAACATAAAATGCTATCTTCTTTTTCTAACCTAATATCTATAGATAAACATTAAGAGTTGTCTTCTCTTTGTTTTGGGTTTCTTTGCTTTAATGATTTTGCTTATAGCTCAAATCCCTATGATTTCTATCTCTATTCCAAGCACATTCTTCATGGTCTTTAAAACTATGTTCAAGTTTGCCAAACAGTATCTTAGATACCTCATATGCAAGCAGTTCAAAACCTAATTCAGTAGAGCACATTTATTGCCCTTCGATATTCAATTTTTCTTATTTACATTTCCACATCTTAAACAGAAACAATTTCAAATGCTTCCTTCAGATTTTAAAGTCATATTTACCAGACTCTATCATTTCAAATTTTTTTCCAGAGTTACTACATATATTCCATGATTGTTTCCTTTCCATAAGTTCACTTTTTTTTCCCTGTTAAAAGTAACTCACACCCAATATCCAAGATAATCTCTACTATGGAGTCCATTTATCCATTTTGTCCAAAGATGGAACTTGAATTTAATAGGATATCATGTCTGTGTGGTCCATTAAATGGCTTCTTAATTTCTGTTCCATTTTTTAGGGCACAGCTAGAAGAATTTCACTTTCTTCACTTCCTCTATCACAATTATGTTTTCTAAATTTTTATTGTCTTGGGGCCTGAAATATAGCTCAGTAGCACATGCAGCTTCCTGGCAAGCACAAGGTCCTAAGTTTGATGCCTGGTCCCAAAATGTCAAACCAAACCAACCAACTAACCAAGTAAAAACCCTTAAATTTTATTGCCTTAACTTTAATAATGCTCAGTTTGACTAGTCTAAATCACTGATTAAATAATTTCTAAGGAACCTAACTAAAATTGTCCATTTAACAACTCCAGCTTTTATTTGTTATGTGGTACTCATTTTTAATTTTGATTATTAACTCATTTTCATGTGAATTTAGCAATTCATTTAACAGAGAATAGTGCTGTATGTAAATGATATTGATGTTTGTATTATTTTGGACATCTGCCACAACTTTTCCTCAGTGCTAAGCTCTTCTAATTATGAGACATTTGTTATTCTATCTCTTTACTCTATGTTTTCTTGTAAGGATTTTATCAAACACCTGCTAAAGTCTCACCAGGCCATGTAAATTTACTAGAAAAATTTGTTGCTTAGATGAACATAGTTTGTGTAAATAGGCTTTCAAGGCTTGTTACTATGTTAAAACTCTTATTTCATAATTCAATTTATAACTGAGGAAATATTACTGTATGCAATTAAGTATTTCCATTCTATACTCATGTTACATTTTAAAGATATCATACTGGAGAGCTATTATAATATATCCATATGGGCTAAGAACATGTGTATTTTCTCAACTGCCAATTGTCTTATTGAATTATTATTATTGAATCTTCCTAGCTTACTTCTAAATGAATATGACATTAGTGAAATGCTACCATTTTAATGAGGAGATTTTGGGTACAGTGCATATAGTATATATTAAAAGTTATTATTTCTGTGACTATTTTTTTTTTGTTTGTTTTTTATTTTGTGGAACCAGGGATAGAACTCAGAACCCTGCACTTGCCAGGGAGGCACTTGTGCCCCTGAGCTATCTACCCAGCTCCTTCTGTGACTATTTTAACAAATATATTTCTTCTATTGAAAAATTAAAAATATATTTAAAATACTCAACAGAAGCATGTTTATATTACAGGAGGATAGATGGGTTCCTTTTTAAAATGACTAGGTCAAAATTGCCATCTACTATAAAATAATCCTATCACACTCTTTATAATTACTACTTCTAGATTTGCCTGTCTACCAGTAGTAATAAATATAGATCCTACCTTGCAGTTACCACCTATGTTTCATGGTATCTGGTGCAACGTCCTTCAACATTTTGTTATAGTGTGTTACCACTTTACAGGACAATGAATTTTACAAATAGAAGGGTCCTGAAGCTCACAGAAATGACCTATGGTGTGACGTGAAATGGGAAACTTTGGGTGCAGAAATTCTGGGTGGAGAACACTGGAACATTTAGCCAAGGCACATAGATGTAAGGGAATGAAGGGTTTCATTCCCCAAAAAATATTAGTCACCTATTCAAAGCCTATCTTAGGCCTATATTGAACTTCATGTGTGCTCATGTTAATATTTTTAAGGATCTTTGTAATAAAAATTTATGAAATACATTGAATCATGATCTTATTTTTCTATAGCTCTTGTGTTGTGTAAATTATTAGATGGCTTTTGGTCAGCCCTTCTAAGAATCCATTAGTAATTCTGATAGCATTTGTTTATCTTGTTTATTTTTAGTACACTATTGCAGAAGTGAGCACTATTTTCTTCTTTTTCTAAACATAAAATTTGTCCGACTGAGTGTGTTGACACGTGCCTGTAATCCCAGCACTTGGGAGGCAGGAAACAGGAAGATAACTATGAGTCCGAGCTGCATAGGGAGACCCTGTACAAAGAGAGGGAGGGAGAGAGAGAGAGAGAGAGAGAGAGAGAGAGAGAGAGAGAGAGAGAGAGAGAGAGAGAGAGAGAGAAGAAAACAATACATACTTAGAATGGTACCTATTAGTCACTTTTCTAATGGCTTTTGCAAGAATCTTATTAGTTACTTTACACTTTGTGTTCTATGTGTGTTGAATGTACTTCTTTGTTTTTATTCATCTTCAATCACTAAAAGCTACAGCTAAGACTCACAAGTTTTCTCTCTGAGGCTCTTAGAATGTACAATATTAAATTCTCTACTGTACATTTTCTAATGTAAGACTACTCTAGGATAATAAACCAATGCCCAGGGACTAATTTGTGAAAATATTTCCCTAATGAAGTTATTCCAAGAGTAAGTTGATTTAATTGTACTAGCCATTCATATAGAAATGTGTCATATCTACAAAAAAGAATTTTGTTTTTTAAAGGGATTTCTTTTTCACATTAGACATCTCGTTTAGGAAAGGAAGATTGGCTAGTCACAAGTTATATGTGAAGGTAAGACCAAAGGTTGGAAAATAATCAAAATAACCTTAGTGTATCTTCAAGATTCATTATTCCTAAATGCAGAATTATTTGTGTACTTAATGTATACAGTATGAAAAGTAGATAAGAGTGAAAAGAATTCACATCACCATAACATTTTGGTACACAGCCTTTTAAATACCATCATACATCCTGCTCAGGGTCATGGACTACATTTGCTGGCTGTGTTCACGCTAAAGTTTTGTCAATTTTTGATGCTATAATTTTGGATAATATACTTCAATTCTCTTGAAAATGAATCTCCATTTTTATATGTAAGTGTAAGGGTCATGCTGATCAACTTATCTGATTCGCATGGTGGTGGTATCACTTAATATATGGAAAGGTATCTGGATTATGACTGATTTCACTAATGGAAGTTTCATTGATATCTGTAATTCATAAAGATGGCATCATTATCTAAATCCTGGATTTGAATGTGCCATGTAGTATTTTTTCCACTGGGATATCAAGCTACA
>PVJA010016011.1:9109-27534 GCA_004027025.1 Myocastor coypus
AAATTAATTAATTTAAAAAAAAAAAAAAAAAAGAACCACAGAACATCAAAATGGTCACAAGTCATTTCACACACTGTTCTTTGTTCTGTAAAAGGACACAGTCAACCTGCCCATAAAGGGCCAGTGAGATAGCTCAACAAGCTAAAGCACCTGCTTACCCAAGCTTAGGCAAGTGCAGGGACCACAGTCCGATCCTCAGCACCACATGCTACACCATTCCCGCCTCTAGGGCAGACTGAGCCGGCCATGGAGACTAGGTATGGTGGTGCACACCTGTAGTCCCAGAGCTGGAAGGCTGAAGTCCAAGCTGTGTAGTAGGACCCTGCAACAGCCAAATATATTTTTTTTTAAAATGGCCACAAAGATCACTAGAAAGGATTCTTCACATGTTTCCAAGACGAGATTTTCTTTTTTAAATGTTCTTGGTACTCCCATAGTCCTAGCATTAAAGGAAGTTTTTTTCTGGTAGCAAATCTGTATTTTGTTTTCATGGATTATAAACTGGGCTCTATAATAATCATGACAGGAGCACAACTGGATATGAGAACAAACAATTAAGGAAAATATTTTCCAATGTCATTCAGAGCACTTATAAAAACTACTAGAAGGCTAGTTTGCATACTTTAGCTCTTGAGTGCAGCTCTGACCTCCTTGTCAAAGAGCTCTGCTTGTGTCTTGGAGCAGAAAGAGCAGGACAGAAACTGAATGTGTCCCCATTAAAACCACTCTAAAGGCTGCAGGAACACAGGGCAGCCTTAAAAAGCTCTTGACAACAGTACTTAGGCTTGAAAATACCTAGTTACCTTAAAGTTACCAAATAAAACATGCCCTCCTCTCACTTCTTTAGAAAGTGCATATGCTGACAAAACTCAGTTTCCTAAAAGTCCTGCCTAGCACAGAACTCTTGCTGGCTCTGCTCCTAGCAACTGACACTATTGAGGAAGTTGCTCACACACTGTGTTGATATGCCAAACTAACCTGCCTACTTGTGAACCAATCAATGTTCTGATAAAACTCCTCAAGTCCCAGCTAACAGGACCGCATAATCTATCATGTCTGTAAATGCCACCCTCCAAAATAAAACCAAAACCAAGCTTCTTTATGATCACACCAGGGGCCGGCGGGATAGCTCAACAGTCTAAAGCACCTGCTTAGGCACGTTTAGGCAGGTTCAGGGGACTGCAGTTCGATCCCTGGCACCACAAACTCCGCCAACCCTGCCCTCAGGGTGGGCTGAGCTGGTGAAAGAAAGAAAGAAAGAAAGAAAGAAAGAAAGAAAGAAAGAATGAATCAGACCAAATCATTGTTGTTGCAATAAATTATTTTCTATAACTGCTAAAACTTGATTGTAGATAACACATGTCCATACAGGGGACAGCAGACTAGTATTCTAACTGGAATTTGATTACAGATTTTCATGTGCAAAAGACAGGGAATTCAAAGCCCAGATGTTGCATGGGGCTGGGGAGATAGCTCCATGGCACAAGTTCCTGTCTGGCAAGTGCAAGGTCATGAGTTCAAACCCCAGTTCCACAAAGAAAAAGATAATTAATTAAAGCCCAGATATTCTAAAAGACTTCTTGCTTTTCTTTCTGGGCCTGCATAGTTTTTCACTGATAAAACAAATATATATGCACGCATGCACAAAGGTTGTTATAGTTTGTGTCCAGGTGTCCCCTCAAAGCCCTCATACAGTTATGGGGCAGATTTCTACAGTCTGTGATTAATTCATATCTCAGTTACTCTTCTCTCATTGATGAGACTAATATCCAACACCAAAAATGAAGGGAGGAAAGGTTTATTTAGCTGACAGTCAGTGGAAGTTTCCGTCCATAATGCGCTGGCTCCAAGGCAGAGCGGCACACGGCAGAGGGCCGTCATTCGTGGCGGCGCCAAAAAGCAAGAGAGCAAAAGGCATGGCAGCAGCTCAGGCAGCTAGCTAGCTTCTCGTCCCCCTTTACACTGGAATGCAAGTTCCCTGCCCTAGGGTGCAGCATCCACACCCATAACAATCAGTCGCAAACTCCAGAAGCAGTGCCCATGACTGCATGAGCTTTGGGGGAACAACTAGACACAAACCATAACAATTCATGATCCAGTGCTGGGATTATCAGTGTGAGGGCTGTAGGATTATGGTGTGAGTGCTACACCCAGCCTGGAACAGAGAGCCTGAATGCAACGTAAGGGAGACAGAGTTGCTCTCTGTTGTCATTGTTGCTGCTACTCCTCCTTTTGCTCCTGCTGTTTTGCTGTTTTCCACCACCATGAGGGCATCACTGCTGCCTTCTGTCATGTGCCACTCAGTCTTGGAGCCAGCTGGGAATGGGCTGAAACTTCCACAAACTGTGAGCTTAATAAACCTTTCCTTCCTTCATTTTGGTGTTAGGTATTTTGTCCCAGCAACAAGGGAAAGTATCTGAGACTCATGTGCACACACACTCACACACTTGTGCATACACACACACACACACACACACACACACATGCACTTCCCTCCCTGGTTTAACGTTAGCCTATTATTTAGAAAACTGGAAAACACACCTAATGTGCTTATACTTCGCAAACCAGCTATTGTTAGCAAGCATAGTTCACTCCTCAAAATAGCACTAGTTTTTAAAAATATTTCAGCACAAAGACCTCATTTGAATCATAAGTGCAGGTAGTATATAAATAGTATATAAAAGATACAAATCTTCAGTTAATACTTGAGTGTATACAACATGACAGTCTAATTCGTACTTTCACTTAAGAAAGCTAGCATGAATCCTTGCATGAAAATAAAGAACAATAATATTTTTTATAGTCACTGTTCAAAGAAGTGATAAGAGCTATTGAGTTTATCTAAGGGAAAAAAAATAATTCCCAGTAAATCACAATTCTGTTCCAATTTGTAATATTCAAAACTAAAGGGTGTATCCAGGCATTACAGGGGGCCACATCACCTCCAGCTGCTCCTGTATGAAGCTGCACAGTAGACTACTGTCCAAATAAAATTAGACATGTACAAAAAACCACAATCAATCCTAAACTCCTCTATACAAAGATAACTCATGTGTTAGTCTACTTACTTTGTGACACTCCTATTATCCAGTTGAAATCTTGGTACTGTGAAATCATTAAAATTATGATGAATGATGGTAAATTGTACAGAAAAATATTTGCAAAGTAAAAATACTTGCAAAGTTATAAAACAATGAAAAAATATTAAGGATGTGTGGATCTCCAGTGCATTCTGCAGACTTGAATGGCTGCAAAATGTGTGGTCTTACTTATATGTCCTCCTGAGTGTTATCTTTTACTTTTTGTAGCTCTAGAGGTAAAAGCTCAACAGTCACTGCCACAGATCAGATCAGAGGAGGCACTGGCTTTAGTACAGGAGCAGACAGGGGATCTGGGGAGTGATAGACATGGTCTATATCTGGACTGTGGTTTAGGCCAAAGCCCTGTCTGCATTCATCAGAATTCATAGAACTGTTCACCAAGAAGGGTGAACACCATTATGCATACTGTACCTTAATAAATCTGCCTTTTTTTTCAAAAAAAAAAAAAAGTCACCTTTCAGAACTGAAGGTCTGTTCAGTCAGGTCCACATTATATTAAGTTACATGGGATTTTTTCTCCAAAATATATCTATGTCTCCTAAGAGGAAAACAAGGTTGATTTTTTCTTTAAGGTGGCATAATCATTATCAAATAGGCACAGCTTTCTAAAGGAACTGAAATCAGAAATGAAAATTTTTAATAGGGTCTCATGAATTACATACAATTTAGGACCCTCATACCTACTGGGGATATGCTGGCGAACCCCAGCAAGGACACTGGATGACACCAAGGGACTTCATGATCTTGACTGAGAGAAGCTTCCCAGAAAGGGCTGGGGTCAGAAGAGAGCATCTTTCAAGGTGCTACTCCCAGGACATATGCCCACAGCCAAAGGGCAGAGTCCCCCTGAGAGCCAGCCTAATATGCAGTTAGGGCTCTAATTTTCCTCAGGCTACATCAGAAAGATTCCCAGATGAGTTAATACATGGTTAAACAGTCACAGGGCCAGTCATCCAGTGTAGGGCTGACAATGCCCACTCCACCTTGGCGACCCCAGGACAGTATGTCTGAGAGGTAGGGCCACAGGTTTCCTCAGCTCACCCTCCTACACAGACTTCAGGAAAAGCAAATTCCTGGGACTTGGGGACAAGCAACTTCCTCTTGAGCTTAAGGGGAGAACTGGTTTTATTTTTGTTTCCTCTTCCTTTATTTGGATAAGCATTACAAAGAAGCTCAACAGAGGCTTGTTGAAAATCACAGTGAGTTTTAGAGCGGAGATGTGAAAACTGAAGACTATAAAGTAAGAATTTGTTTTCTTAAGAAACATTCTTTCTCTCAAATAGTAGTAGCCACTTGGAGTAGAATTATGGAGAACATAAAAGGAAAGTGGTCTCAAGAGAGACAGGAAGCATTACCAGACAACAATTACATTCATCTTGTCCTTAGACACTTTGAAAGGATGTCACACTTTTTAAGCTGGAATGTGGATCAAATGTCTTCATACTGTATAAAAAATGTCTAGTGAATCAATGTTCTTGAAAAAAAATTCTTGGGCTAATGAGGACATTAAGTTATTTTTAAGACCTTAAGGCTTTTGAAGCTCTTTATATTTTTTTAAACTTTTATTTATTTATTTGATTTAGGGTCTCATTATGCAGCTCAGATTCTTAGTGGTCCTCCTGTCTCAGCCTCCCCAGCTGAGGGAGTGCTCCATAACACCTAGTTTCAGTGGACTGCATGACATGCCTGGGATTCTGGGGTCAGCATGGCATGTGGTACCGGGGATCAAACCCAGGTACTTTCACTTGCCAGGCAGGTGTTTAGACCACTGAGCTATCTCCCCAGCCCCTGTCTACATTTTTTAAAAGGCAATATCTTAATTTATTTATTATGTCAAATCACCAAAAATTAAGTATCTTAAAACTGTATTAACCTTAAGCAGCATGGTGGTGTACATTTGTTATCCCAGCACTTGGAAGGCTGAGGCAGGAAAATGAAGGCCAGTATATGTGCAGAGTGAGTTTGAGGTTAGCCTAAGCTACATAGTGAAACCTTGTCTCTAAGATCTAAATAAACAGATAACAGTTATTAGTCATCTTAATATATCTGAACACACACACACATATTTTTTTCATCATTGTCTCTGACACATGTGTGTGCTACTGTTTTGTAATTTTTCAACCAGTAGTGAATAGAAGCAAAAGACCCTAATGGTCAGGTTCCCAGATATAAGCATTAGACATTGACTGTATGCTTCAGCGCACAGAGAACTTCCAGGTCAGCACAGGGAGCCTCACAGAACTTCCGGGTCAGCACAGGACCAGCACAGAGCTCTAAGAGGGTGGCAGTTAACGCCTTATCAGAGGGATACCTCTCATACAGGAGCCCAGACAGGTGGCAGTAGAATTCCTAGAGTTGCCAGCCAAAGGCCACAGGACCAACAACTATTAGCTGCATGGAATAAAACAAAAACTAAGGATACCATTAATTAAAACAATAATAAGGACCAGCCAGATAACTCAGCAGACTAAAGCGCTTGCTTAGGCAGGTGCAGTGGCCAGGGTGTGTTCCCCAGTGTGCTGTGCCAGCCCGGCCCCTGGGGCATGCTGAGATGGTGATTGATACTGTGCATGATGGCACACCCCTGTAACTCCTAAAATAAAGGAGGGAAAGGTTAATTTAGCTCATAGTTTATGGAGTTTCTGTCTATATACAGCTGGCTCCAAGGCAGAGTGGCACATGGCAGAGGGTAGCAGTCCATGGTGACAGAAAACAGCAAAACATAAAGAGCAAAAAAGAGGAGCAGTGACAACAGCACCAGCGGAGGTGGCCCCTCTCTCTTCCTTACCTTGCATTCAGGCTATCTGCCCCAGGCCAAGTACAGCACTTATACCCATAATCCCAGCAGAACTCACACCCATAATCCAGCCTTAAATTATGAATGAAATCAAACTCTAGTTTTGCCCCATGACTACATAAGACTTTGTGGGGACAACTAGACACAGAGCATAACAATAAAACCTTTAAGTAGGGCAATTCTAAATTAAAAGCAACTAGTCTGACAGGCCAAATTCAGACTCATGTCAAAGAAGAACCCTACAGTGCTCAAAGCAGAGGTGGATTCTGGGAGGAATATACACCTTAGGGGATGAACAGACCAAACCACAGGCACTAAGGACAATCTGGGTTTTCCTTAGCATTCAGAATCTCAGTGATGCTTGCTCTCAGCTTCTCAAGGTTCCACTGGCTATCCAGTCTCCAAGCATCAGGGCTCAGGTAGCAGTGACACAGAAGAGACAATAAAGTGAGATGTTGATGAGGGGCATCTTGAGTTGACAGAGGACCCCCATTGTGGAGGGTCCGCAATGCCCTGCCACAGGAGTTTGTACTACAGAGCCCCCACAGACACAGGTGAATGGTTAAAATAAAAATGAGTCATTACAAAATGAACAACTCCTACTCCAGTGTTCCACTCCTCCCTCAGACACCACAGAGGAGTCTCAGCAGCTTCCTTGGCCCATCAAGGCCAAAAGGAAGAAGAAACAAATAGTGAGAGGGAGAGATGCCCAGATTCAAGCATTCCTGTTCTCTAAAATCTCAAAAATAAAGACCTAAAAATTAAAACAATACAATCTCTAACCTGTTTAAAACTAATGATTAATGGAACAGATTTGAACCTTTGCTGCTATGAAGAAGTCTAAAAATCAGTACATTTCATGTAATGCTGCTGTTTGGAACAGATGTGAGCTTTTTAAGTTCCCTGCAAAGGCTCTTCAAGTGCTAACTGGGTCAGCAAAATGATATCGTTTATGTCTCTTCAATTCTGCCTCAGCCAGCACTTTGGCCTTTTTTTTTTGGGGGGGGGGGTGGTCAGTCATAATGAATGAATAAATAATAATGAAAACCACATCCATGTTCTACATTATGATATCGAAAGTGTTCTTATATCAATAATAATAGTTATGCACACAACCTAATGTTTGGTTTGTCATCTGGTATTAACTTGGAGGTACACATAGCCATGCGTCACTTGTCCAGAGCAGCTGGTCAGTACCAATTGAGGTTGGGAGGTTTGGATCCAGGGCCCTGATCCAAGCATCGAGCTCCCTTCACATCATTCCCCAAGTCCCAGAGGAGGACAATGCTCCCCAGACTGCCCCGTGCACTCTGCGCCAACTTGTCAGGCTGCACCATCCTGTCCAAAGTCCTCTTTGCCCTCTTCCACTGTCCCTGTCTCCTTGTCTTTGCAATCGCACCTTCACTGGTAGCTGTCCTCTGACTCCCTGAGGTCTTAGCAGCCACACGCAATCTCCCCAACCTCTCTGTCTGCTAAATTTGAAGCCTGTGCCCTCCCTGAAATGCTCTCCTCCCCTGACTTCCCACACACCGCTTCCTCTTCTTCCTTTCTCTACCGTAACCATCCCTTGGCTTGCCAAGCATCTATCCCTCATTCTTTCAGAACCAAAGATATGCTGCTTCCAGGGCCTGATGTCTATTCATGGAGCCATTTATTCTTTCTTATCGATAAAATAAAATAATGACTGAATGAGTTCTGTAGTCTAAAGTAACACGAATGAAATAGCTCATTTCATTTTAAATCTATGTTATCTTAAAACTTCAGAGATAAGATTTTTAAAGGTTCTTGCCATATTCAAAGCACCTTCATTTACATTAACTTATGTTTTACGACAAATAACTATCATTTTAATCGCCTGCTTATTAGGTGAGAGGCCTGACAGGCAGATTAATAGCGAGACGTGTGCCTGCCCACTCTTCAGCCTGCACTCTCCCCTGCTGCCTGGTGCACAGCAGCTTTCCTTTAGTGATGCTGAGCTGCTAACCCTACCTAGTAGGTGGTCGGGAACCTCATCTGCAGGTAACCTCTGTTCCTAGGTGAGAGTGTCCCCTGCCCTCGTTCATAGTGATGCTTCCATATAGGGGCAAAACTGAGGGCTCTAGGGCCGTCCAGATAGCTCAGCAGACTAAAGCACCTGCAGCCCAGAGGCCAGGTTTCAACTCCCAGTGTGCTGTGCTGGCCATGCCCCCAGGGCGTGCCAGGCAAGAATTGAGAATGGGTGTGTTGGTGTGGGCCTACAATCCCAGCACCTGGGAAGCTGAAAACTGGAGGATCACTACATGCCAGATCTACACAGTGAGACCCTGTAGACCCTGTAGATCCTGTACTAAACACAAAAACAAAAAACAACTGAGGACTCTGTCCCTAAGAATACATGCTTACACAGCAAAGAAGACATTCACCTTGGAAATATGTACACCATAGCACGTAGGTCCCTAAAATCAGTGTGATGCATGCATTTTTTAACTTGTGTGAATGGAGTCTCTTTTTTCAGTTACTAATGCTTTCTATATACTAAGTTTGAAAAATAGTGATGTGCATTTTTTTTTCTTTCTCCCCATTTGGGATAGCATCTTTCCTTTGTCAGCCTAAAGTGTCCATCCACTTTACTTAGGGATTTTATGATTGGGAGTGAGACCAAGGAGCATTTTAGCTCTGTCAGAGGGAAAAGAAAGGAGAAGGGCCAAGTTCTGACAGCCGCCATTTGTTTTTATAGCAAGAATATGAGCTGGATGCCGGGTGTGGTGGCACACGCCTGTAATCCCAGCACTTGGGAGGCTGAAGCAGGAGGATCAGTGTGAGTCTGAGACCAGCCTGGGCTACAAAAGTGAGCTCAAGGCCAGCCTGAATTGCATAGTGAGACCCTGTCTCAAAAAAGACCAAAAAAAAAAAAAAAAAAAAAAAAAAAAAAAAAAAAAAAAAAAAAAAAAAAAAAAAAAAAAAGAAAGAAAGAAAGAGAGAGAGAATATGAGCTGGAAATGTAGACTTTATCAAGAGCAGCCTGGACAATGCAGATCGTAGCTCCCTTCCTAGAAGGCAAAGCCTTAGAGCAAGAGAAGGAAATGCTGCAGAAAGCAAAGGCTGCCTCCATCTCTCCTGGGGCCCAGTGATAAGAGGCCTGAGGGAGAGCACCTGAGTCCAGGCTGCCCTTCTCCGAGGTCGGCACAGAGACGGAAGCCAGCAGGTGCCTGTGGGCACTCAGGAGCGGGCAGCGCTCAGCGGCGGTGACTGGGGAGGCTGCTCCTGCGCCAGCTCTGGGGCTACTGGAGCACAAGAAACACAGCGCTGCAATGTAGCCCAGAGGAGGGATGGACAGCATCCAGTTTTCCCCTCTCAGTTTCTACTCCACTGGGGCACAGGCGAGACCAGAAGGCCCAATGTCCCCATGGGGAACAGAGAGGATGCGGTGAGGTGGGAGGCAGCAGGCCCCACTTGCTGAAAGCAAAGATGCTCACCAGACTGTGCTCCACATCATTAGCAGGCCCTGATACAGAGGAAAGAGACCAGTCTGTCCAGATGGAGACAGCCACCACCTAGGGTGGGACAGCACAGATGAAAATGGCGTGAAGTACAGGTGCGAAGCAGGTCATCTGCAACCTCTGTCCCTTCCCCAAACTCTCCATACACACAGGAACCCTCCTGGAAAGAAGTATGAGAGGAAGTCAGATATTGGGGAGAGGGCACTTCACCTATGCAATGCTGGGAGTAATTGTTTAGCTTATTGCATGAGTCTACACAGATTACAGTGGACTCATGTCATAGTCTCACTACCCCCTGGACTACTCTTCTTCTTACCTGAGGGTTACTGAAGGGAACCTGCTAAACCTGCTACCTAGCATACCGAAAACAAACTCCTTGTCAAGAACACCATTTTCCATCTAACAGTAACATCGCCAGGGCTGTCAGCAGCCAGTCTTTGCTGCTCTGACTGATTCACATGAGACCTTCACAAACTTATCCTGCAATTACGGTTTCTTTTTGTTCTACCCCTCATACCCAGAAAACCATGAGCTCTCTTCTTCCTGCACTCCAATGCCTAGGACGATATCTGACACGTAGTTGGTCTTCAATACATTTTTACTGAATGGAAGTCATAATGAATGAATAAACCAGCATAAAGAAAACCATAGCCATGTTCTACATTATTATATTGATAGTGTTTTATATCAATAATAATAATAATTATGAACACAACCTAAGTTATGTCATCATTTTTACTTTTCCCAAATACTGTGTTAGTAAAGAGATTCCCAAGAAGGAACTAGAGGATGTCACTACCCAGAGGACAGTGGTGACATGAGCCACGATGTGAAGAGGACAAAGACAGAGTGAGATAAAGGAGTTAACGACCCACCAGGTACAACTTGAATGAGCAGATCTGTAGAAAGATAATCGTGATAGGAAGGTGGATAGCAACAAGGGCAAAGGAGACCCCAAACTGGCTGCAGCAGGGAACAAAGAAAACACACTAAATAAACTGCTGTAGCAGTGTGGCTGCAGAGCTGCATGTGCAAAGCATTTGCAGAGAGTATCGCTACAAGCCACGGCTGTGGGGCTGCAGAGTTCCCATGTTAATCGGCAAGCCTGAGCGTTCATTTGGCTGGGATGTGTTCAGAATGTTTTAATTCATTCTGGGTCCTCTGCTTCAATAAATGTTCTAACTTTATCAAGTACTCAAAAAATAAGGAATGAACTTTATGCTAGTGTGGGCATAAGGAGGTCACTCTGGAGGACACCAATGCCTTCTTTGTTTTTTGTTTTGGTTTGGTTTGGTTTGGTTTGGTTTGGTTTGGTTTGGTTTGGTTTGGTTTCCTTTTCTGGTGCTGAGAAGTGAACCTGGGGCCCTTCACGTGCCAGGCAAATGCTTCATAAATCAGCTTCGTGCCATCCCAAGTGTTGTCCTTTCTATCCTGAGAAACAGGTAGAAATTCTGAGCATAGAAATTATACAGCATCTTTTAGGGCTGACCAGATAACTGAGCAGACTAAAGCGCCTGCTTAGGCAGAGCACAGAAGCTGGAGTTCAATTCCTGTGTGCAGTGCCAGCCCCACTCCTGGAGCATACTGAGCTGGACATTGAGACTGGCCATGGTGTTGCACACCTGTAATCCCAGTGCTTGGGTGGCTGAAAACAAGGGGATCACTATGAGTCCAGTCTGTGTAGTGAGACCCTAAAGGTCCTATACCCTGTAGACCCTTTACTAATTACATAAAAAAAGAAATTATAGAGCATCTTTTAAGCACAGGGCTTATATTCTAAATGTAAATTTGAATTCATGTAACATTCACAAACTTTTCCTTACCACTTCATTTCATTGACTCTTTCTAAGACAATTTCATTTAACAAAACCATTTCTCCAAAACCCCAGCAGTGCTTCAAATGACCTTCATCTGAGAACCCAGAGGCAAGTATGGCTAAAAACACACACTCTGAAAAAGTCTAATGATTGTCCTTGAGAACATTCTGGTGGCTGGAAGTGGCAGCAAGGAAGAGAGGAGAGGTGTTTCCATAACAAAACCAACAGAAATAAACACACACCAGAGCCCAGGTGTCTGCACTCCCACCCAAGGACCAAGGATCCCCGGGCACCACAATTCAGCAAACAAGTTGGCCATGCGACTGCTCCCAGTAGGACAGCCGATCCCAGCAGCATGGAGCATTATCCTCTCCTGAGTCAAAACAACAACACAAGTGAAGCCCAGGCTGCCAAGGGTGACAGAACAGTGGCACACTCCTGCTGCAAACAACAAATGTGCCTTAAAGACAAACATTGTCTCTTAAGTGCGGTACACAGGGCTCTTTTCAGCACACGGGGCTCTCCAGACCCTGTGGCCCTGTAACTACAGATGGAAAACATTCAGGGGTGAAAGGCTGCGTGGGTGCTGAACACGCTCAGAGGCTTTCTTCCATCATCGTTATTTCCCAAGCAATATCACAGAATGGCAACTATTTACCTGACACATCACATTACATCTGAAAAGTAACCTAGAGTTGACTTAAACATGGAAGGTTGTGCACAGCTGATGCCGTGCAAGGCTGTGGGTGTGAAAGGGCAAATGCCACCAGCAGTAATGAGAAGTCACCAACAATCAAGAAATGTGGAAAAGGTAAGAGTCCATGGAGGCACTGCAAGAGAGGGTGGTAGGTGAGTCCAGGAGAGACCCATGCTGAGGTCAGAAAGCACCGCCCCAGGAACGTTTGCATTGGGTCACCGCAGGTCACGGTGGTCCGCCCACTTCAGTCTTCTTCCTTTATGCATCCTCAGACTCATAGTTATCTTCCTGTTTTTAGCCTCCCCAGCACTGGGATTATAGGCATGTGCGACCACTCCTGCACTTGATTGGCAGCTCTGCATGCCCAGGGGGCAGGGCCAACACAGCATGTGGTGGCAGGGATCAAACCCTTCTCCTTGTGCATGCCTAAGCAGGTGCTCAGTCTGTTGAGCTATCTCACCAGCCCTTGGCTACTTCAATTTTAAAGGCAATGCTGTCAGAAAAGAGAGCACGATTTTGTTTGCCAGGGCCCAATGTTCTTGACATTGCTAGAAGCAGAGCTTTTGAATAAAATTAACGAATATGTAAAAACTAATGTTAGTGATCAAGGGAATAAGGGTAAAAGTATTTAGGTGTGAAAGGGACTTTTCACAGTGTATTGGGAAAGGGGGGAAAAAACAACATTCTTTAAGACAGAGAGGTTAGACCATGCATGATGTATGCAGGTAGAAAACTAATATTCTACTATGAGACTCATCACCCAGCTGGAATGTAGCCTTTAACACCAGTGGTAAAATAACCATAATTCTCATAGTTTATGGCAGACACTGCACCATTTTACATAAGGGACAGGAGCATCTGCAGAACTGGTGCTTGGGGCAAGCAATGAAAGGACATAAACCCCTCTGTTATCAGGACAACTGTGCTCATACCGACAGGAGTACCAAGGACAGCTGTCAATTCAAACACAGAAGCGATGGTTCTCAGTGCATACATTTAAGAAAAAAATGGGGCCAGCGAGATAGTTCAGTGGACTAAAGTGCCGGCTTAGGCAAGCTCAGGCAAGCACAGGGACTGTTGTTCGGTCCTGGCACCACATGCAAACCCAGGTCCACCCGCAGGGTGGGCTGAGTCAGCCACAGAGTCGGGGGCATGTAAGAGTGATGTAATTACTTGCCTATAATCACAGTGCTGGGGAAACTGAAAATAGGAGGATTAGTATGAGTCTGAGCTGCATAGTGAGACCCTGAAATAACCAAATACATTTAAAAAAAGAAGAAACAAATGGTTAGAATTAATTCAGGAAATAGATAGGATTAATTTAGGAAATAAAAGAGTCATTAGGATTAATTTAGGAAATAAAGGTGGCTGGTAGACTACAGCCTGTCCATTAAGGAAAAAAAATCAGTCTCCCTCAGTTAGGTTGTAACTTCTTAAGTGAATGAATTCAGACCAGTCTTGATTTCAGAATAAGTTGGTAACCTAAATAAGAAAAGACAGCTGGTAGCCCAGCAGCTTTATTTCAGCACCTACTAGACCACGGCAGCAGATAATTCACAGAGGAAATTGCTGGCACTTCATCTCTCAGTTATGGAATAAGTAAGAAGCCTTTGCAATGCCCACATACTCATAGGAAGGACACCCAAAGAGTTGTAAGTGTGGGCTGGCCAGTAGTTCGGTGGACTAAAGCGCCTGCAAACAGGCACAGGGGACAGGGTTCGATCCCTGGATCTGCCACACTGGTCCCACCACGGGGCACACTGAGATGACAATTGAGACTGGGCGTGGTGGTGCATGCCTATAATCCCAGCTCTTGGGAGGCTATAAACAGGTGGATCACTAGGAGTCAAATCTGGTAGTGAGACCCTGAACACCCTGTAGACCTTTCCCTAAAATACAAAGGAGTTGTATGTGAAAACTCAGAGCCCAACACTGAAGAGATACTTGCTAAGATCTCCCTAAACTGCTCCAGTTGCAGGTAAAAAGCAGATTATAATAGGTTTTGGAATCTGCTACCCAACATGTAATGACTGATATGTGCAGCCAGTGATAGCTTTACCAGATCACTGAATAACAACAATAAAGTAACTGTCACTGAAAGGAACCTTGTTCATGTAGTCGCCACTGGCCTTTGTGAATGTTTTATTTTGCTTCTTATCTGAGTGCCAGCTAAATCTCCTTATTATTTTAAGTGAATCACCCATTGTGTGCATCTTAGGGGCAGGAGAGACCCTCCCTTACCACACAAAGTGGGCACTTCCTCTTCTGGTCCCCAGCGGTCATAGAGCCTAGGCCCAGATCCTTGTGTCCCCTCCCAGGCCTTGAATTGAAGCGAGTGACACAAGACCTAGAGACCTTAGATGTCATTCACAAAAGTGGCACAGGTACAGGGCGTGGGCAGCACCATGCAGCAGTGGCAGTGATGCTGGAGTTAGGTCCATCTGGGATGGAGTCACTGCCACATGGTCCCAGCTCAGGCCTCCTGTCACCCCTCTATTCCCAGCTGGAGAAGGCAGCCGCCCAGTTATGCACTTTATGTTCTAAGTCAGACTTCTGCTGCACGAGACAAAGGGTTTCATCTGAGTGAGAAGAATGGCAAAATCTCAACAATGGGCATTCTCTTTGAATGAAGAATGACAACAGATTGTGGGCAATAATCACTGCTGAGATCTCACACCATTTCTTTTCTCTGTAAGCTACCTTTTGGGGGTCTTGATGAACTTTCACTTTCTCGAAACTAACATGTTAGAAAGGACAACATTCAGCTTAAATCTTTACTGTATGAAACCAATCTCCTGGATGAAAGTTTAAATAGAGTTGAGCTTTGGGGAGAGCAGTGAAGGGAATGGAACTGAGGAACTCATAAGATGCTCCAAGAATTAATTTTACATCTTGATCTGGGGAATGGTGAGTCCATATATATAGAATCATACACATGGAAATAGTTGAACATCAGGCCCAGGGTTGATTTAGACAGTGACGATAGAGCAAATTTATCATCAGTGACTTTCATTTATGCTCTCTGTCCCTTGACCTTGAGCCTTCCTGGACTTCCTATTTGGAAGATACAAAAGTTCCCAGTGGACACATTCCAGCACCCAGTGTCATTGCTCGGTGCCCCTTGGGGACAGACACTAATCCACTCTAGTGTCACTTTCCTTCACTCCTTCAACCTTTCGACCAGAGCCTCAGCTGGGGTCCCAGAGGGGCAGGCTCAGTGTCATATTCCCACCTCACTGTATCTTAGGCCCCAAAGCTGGCAACTGGTTTGCCTGATCTTCATTAGACATTTCCTTTTCTCACCAGGGGACCTTGGTCACCTCCCTAGCTGTTCCCAGATGTGATGATAACCATTGCTGAGCCACGCACTCAATCAGTCACTGACCCACACACTTTACATGGCCAACAACTGTCACCATCCTCCCTCCCTGCTGGAGGAAGCAGAAATGCACGGAAGTTACATAAATTCCCTATGTTGCAGCCAATACAGAATCCTGGACCAGTAGCCTCTTGCTTTTTCTCATTTTTCCCAATGATGAACCAATGAACTAAGGACTTGTGTTACTTAAAGATGTCCATTTGTCATTTTATATTTCTGTTCCTCCTGCCTGTCCTACCCTGCCTCCAGTAAGGAATAACTAATGCCAGTGAAAGCAGAAGGCAAACTTCAGAACCCCTAGTCCTTCCTTTAAGACAAGAATGAAAACATTTAACACACCATGCAAGATTCCACGGGCATCTCCAAGTTACCGTAGTCTACCTTACATATTAACAACATGATTTGGAATGGTTCACCTCGGCTGATGGTCCCACCCTGCTCCAACACCTACCATCACCTTTATCTCTGTCCAGATCTCTCAATGGTGATGTTCCCAGATGTCTCGGGACTACACCTCCGGTAACTCTACCAGCAAAATAAAAGCCACAGGCCTGGAGAGACCTTCTGTCTTTCTGTGATCTTTCTTATCTCACCATTCTTGGTCCTCAGTCAACAGCCACTCACCTGGCCCAGGATAAAAAGGAAGGAAAAGAAAATTTGTGCCAACAGGAAAATCATGTCACCTGGGTTTTATCACTGAGCCCTGAATCTTCAATATCAGGCCAATACCAGAGGAAGGGAGCAAGGAAGGCAGAAACACAATGAAAGCAAAGAATGTTTAAAAAAAAAAAATGTAGAAAAAAAGACAGAGACACCAAGCAGTCACAGGAGAGGACCTGGGTGCATCTGAGTACAATGACAGCTTCAAACTCCAACTTCCCACTACACAAACAGCAAAATTCAAAAAATATCTGCTCAGTGCTTGCAATGTTGTTCATAGTCGAACTAAAAATCTAACTTGAGAAAATCTATACAAGCAAGCATGAGGAGTAGGGTGGATTTTGTATGCTGGACTGGAATCAAGACAGCAGTCATGACAGCCGGTAGAGGTCTACTTCTCAGCCCAGCTTCCCTGGGATATTGCTACCTTTTTGCTGTAGAAGGAATTATAATTCTATTCCTTATTTTTGTTTATTTGTGCTTTGCTTGATAGGCACAGACTTAACCAATGTCTTTGGTGAATGGAGAGTGATTCTTTAGAGACAACTGAGTATGTTAAAAACTTTACAAGGCCAGGTGTGGAGCATGCCTGTAGCCCTAACAACCGGGGTGCATGGGGGCATGGTGGTCACTTGAGGCTAGAGTGTGATGCTGGCTTGCCCAACATAGTAAGGCCTCCACCTTGGAAAACAAACAAAATGCAACTTTGCAAAATTTTTGGATGATAGGAATCTGTGAGACTCCCTCTGCATGCTAGGGAGGGAACTGAATATGTAGTTCTATTCAAGAATAGAACAACTTAGGGGCCAGAGCGATAGCTCAGCAGTCTAAAGCACCTGCTTAGGCAAGCTTAGGCAACCACAGGGAGGGACCACAGTTCGATCCCTGGCACCACATGATGCACTAGCCCCATCCCCAGGGCAGGCTGACCGGGCCATAAATAAATAAATAAATAAATAAATAAATAAATAAATAAATAAAATTTTAAAAATAAATAAAATTTTTAAAAAGAATATAACAATTTACCCTCACATATCTGAATCCCCAATTAAGATTCTGTTCTAAAAGATTTCTTGTAAGTCTTGTTCAGAATTCCTCCTCAGCAGCCACCTCCACCAGCCCTTCTCATAATTCAGGACCAACCCAGGGATGTCACTTCCTGGATAGAGGTGGAACCAACATCCCCACCAATCCTTGGGTGGCCCTACCACAGCCATATTTGTCAACAGTCACTGTTTCCTTACACACTTTCCCCATATCCTTCTCCATGATAACCATAAATCCAAACCACTCTCGGAATATCCCAAATTTCTGAATTTGCCTCTAGTCTTTGGTCATAGGTAGCTTCAAGGTGTGACCAGCCAGGATGGGCCAGACCTGCCTACAAGGGACACTGCCTGCCAGGTCCAGCACTGTTTAGATCCTCATGTAGGGTGGAATGTCAGATGCTATACCGTGGGCATGCACAAATCCTAGGAGGCAACCAGGGCTTCCCAGAGAGGTCAGAGTCTCATGAAACAGAGGGTTTAAACCAACCAAGCAGAGACCTTACTTCCTGGCTCTGCAGATAACAGACAGCATAAGGACATAGCTGCGGATCATGGCCCAAGGCACACTTTCAAAGTCTTTGCAGATTGTATACCCTCCTGGCCCAGCAGCCCTTCAGAAGAAGGGTTCTGGTCAGCAGCCATCAAGCTGTCCACAATCTAGGAGCACCTGGCTTTCCTCTAAGTCACCTCTTCTGGTGACCTGTCTAGGACACAGGCTGACATTGTCTTCTCCATCTCTTAGACCCGCCAGACCTTCCTTGAAAGTTGGGATTTGTAAATGGAAAGCTAAATGTTATTTATCTTCATCAAATAAATGTTCCTGAGACTCTATCCCAAGCATGCTAGGTGAAAAACAGGGCCAGGTCACTGCCCTGCCAGACCTCATGCTCAAGAGAGAAAGCAAAAATGGTAACAGATGGAGGGTAATAGAAGCTTTTGAAAAATGATTTGCATTTTCCCAGAGGACATTTAACTTTGGCACAGAGAAGTCAAAACCATGGTCATGTTGTTCTGTTTGTGAGGCAGTTTATTTTCAGTGGCCTTTGTTCGAATACCACAGACACTAAGGACAGCGAGCGGGATTTCCTCAGCTTCCTTTCTGGCTTGTTTATGTCTCTCTGGCCAAGGAGCATTTCTGTGGGACCCAGGGAGTAAACCGCTCAGATCCTTCCCTGCACCAACTCCACCGAGAGCTGGATGGCTACAAAGCCCTCTGCCTAGGCATCCCAAGGCCAACATTTTATTTCCCCTGCATTAATCCTAGTGGACCGACCTGATACGGTGACAGACTCGAAGCAGCACACACTCAGAATTCTAAAACATGCTCTACTCAGACGGGAGATAGGCAGTCTCTGTTGGCACTCCTGGGTTGGCACTCACCAGCCTGCCAAGCGTCAATAAGCCCTTTTGTTCCCTGCCAAGGTCATTCCCATCATCGGAGGTCAA
>PVJA010016011.1:27634-44515 GCA_004027025.1 Myocastor coypus
TTTTTTTTTTTTTTTTTTTTTTTTTTTTTTTTGTCTTTTTGAGACAGGGTCTCAGCTATGCTGTTCAGGCTGGCCTTGAGCTCCTTTTTGTAGCCTGTTCAGGCTGGTCTCAAGCTTGCATCAATCCTCCTGCCTCAGCCTCCTAAGTGCTGGGATTACAGGCATGCACCACCATGCCTGGCTTGTACTTATCTTCTCTTGCCCTAAAATCCATAAAAAAGCCAGATGGCTGGGTCTTTACACACACACACACACACACACACACACACACACACACACACACACACATTCAAGATTTAGAAATTGGGATTCACCTGGCAGACACACGGCCCTCGAGTCATTTTACCTATGGAAAAATGGGGAAGGACTCTTTGTACTACTTAGGATGGGCTCAGTCTACCAACATTTGTGGAGTGCTTGATACTCATACTGAATGGCAAGTAGTGAAGCAAAACCTAGAAAGGGAGACACCGGGCAGAGCGAAGTCTGTCAGTAATGGCAACTGAGAGGGCGGGAGGGGAGTGATGGCCGCATGAAGAAGCTTCCAGTCGAGCAGGAGCAAGGCAAGGACAGCTGGAAATGCAAAGTGACAAAGGACAGCAGATCTTTGGCTCTTTGAGTCTGGTTTAATGCTCATTTGCTCTGGTTACTTCCACCAGTCTGCCTGTGTTCATGGGTTTTGACGGACAAATGATGCTCTACCTCTGCTTTGTCATTCATATTTTTTCTTTTTTTATGTTTTCTTTTTTCATGGCTGGCTCAGCCTGCCCTGAGGGCAGGGCTGGTGCAGCATGTGGTGCACTTCAGTTTATTCCCTATCATGTGATTGTGAATAGAGCTATATGTAAACATGGCAGCACAGACATCTCTTTTTCTTTTTAATTTTTAAAAATCTTTTATATATTTGGTACAGGGTCTCACTATGCAGCTTAGACTCAGTGATTCTCCTGTCTCAGCCTCCCCAGTGCTGGGATTACTGGCATGCATTACCATACCCAGTTTCAGTGTCCGGCTTGTCATACCCAAAGAAACTGAAGTCAGACACCTCTTAAACACACCGATCTCGGTTTTCTTGGGTACATATCCATCAGCAGGGCTGCTGCGTCCACTCTATACTAATCATCATAAGAAGACAACACAACTCATGGGAATCAACTGACATCTACAGAAAAGAGCACACAAGCCATAAATAAAAGCATCTTAATTCTGAAATCTTGAAAAACCTCCATTCCTAAATTATCAAAGCCTACAGAAGGCCCATGATGTTTTCTGCCCACCCTCTCCAAATGACACATGTGACTGTCTTGTCTCCTCTCTCCCACCTCTGTCAAGCATCAACAAGCTGCAGCACAGAGACCCAAGGTGCTAATACACACATGGCTGTGCATGGTGGGCTAGTCCAGGACCTCAGCCCAGCTGTGATGACACTAGTACAGCCACTGAGCCTGCAGGCTAATCACAACCCCCTGCTAAAGCAGTTTAACAGCTGTATGAGGAGGAGAAATGTCGTCCTCCCAGTGACTCAAGAAGTAGCTGTTTCTGTATTTTTCTAACCCACTAAAATATCTCAAAGGGGCGATACTTCTTTGCAGGCCTGTGTGGCTGCCGGCTGTCTCTTGGGACTTGAAGTTTGTTGCCACACCATTGTTGTGTTTCAAGTTTCACCCTATAGTTTCCAAGCTAGGTTTGCATGTAATGTTTCATATCTAAATGCCCTAATTCATAAAATCTCTCTTCTGCCCACTTTGCTGGCTCAGAGCCAGGCTTACTGACTCTTCAGAGCTGAATCTGTCCCTGAATGCCTACCTGGGCTTTTCTGTTAGGCATCCTGTAATGAGGAGGAGACTGAAGCAGTTCCCTTTGAACAGGGAGCATCCCCTAGGCATTTCCAGAAGATTCACTTGTCAATGAGTAGAGCCTTCATGGTCTTTAGCATCATGAGAGCAACATAGTAATACTGCTTAACCCATCATGACAGAAGCACAGATCTTCTAGCCAACTAGGCTGGCCAAACCAGGAAATACCCTAAATGTCATTTCCCTAGTTCTTACCATAGTCTCACACACACACACACACTCAGATTATTACCTTAGTCGGCTTGGGGGCTGCCTAAGGGACTGGAAAAACACACTTCTGAGCGTGTCTGGGTCACTCAGGGAGGTGTGGTTTTGGGTGCTACACATGGTCCCTCACCTCTTCTGCTCTGGTACTGCTCCCTTGCTCTCTTTCTCCCCACCATGAGCTAAGTTACTCTGAACTGCCATGTTATTCCTGCCTTGGGGCCAGCCAGCCATGAACTGAACTGAACCCCTGAAACCATGAGCCAATTAAGTTGGGTGTATTGGCTACTGTGCTGTAGGACAGAAGAGCTGATTGTCATCTATGTACTTCTATGCGTAGACAGACAGTACTCATAACACACACACACATACAATTTTGGCAAAAAGCAGTTTTTAAAGACTTGAAAATCACTGAAATTAAAGAGTAGAAGAAAAGAGGCCATATACACAGCTTTCCCTCCACTAGTTTCTTGAAAGTATCAGGTGAATGTCACTAGCAGTAGTGTCATAGTGGCTCCTGTGGCCACCTGAGGTCTCCTCCTCCTAGGAGTCCTAGGGATGGCCAGAACCAAGGCCAGAGAAACACCCTGAGCACCATCCCACCCAAGGAAAGGCCCTCTTCCATTTTGCTGTTGTTGTTCATACTTTGTAAAGACTAGCTTTCTAGGAATCAAAGTAAAAAATCAATAAAGTGAGGATGAGAAAAATCCAAACCCTAAAAAGGAACATCTTGGTTTGATTTGCAAAGCATTATACAAACTTATTTTGCCTTAATTAAGCACTTTTCAGGTAATCTGACCCAGTGTCACTAATTCAACCATGAAACACGGAGCTACACTCCCGGGATGGTTGAGCTTTCACTGCTATGCTGTCTGGGTGCCAACTGGCCTTGAAATAGATGTCACCTCTCTAAACTCCCCCCTCCTATATTCAGGACACTCTCCTTGGATTTTTTTTTTTTTTTTTTGTCTTTTTGAGACAGGGTCTCGCTATGCAGTTGAGGCTGGTCCTGAGCTCACTTTTGTAGCCCAGGCTGGTCTCGAACTCGCACCAATCCTCGTGCCTCAGCTTCCCGAGTGCTGGGATTACAGGCGTGCGCCACCACGCCCGGCTCTCCTTGGATTTAACACTTTTTTAGAAATATAAAGATTTATATTTATATTGCTACCTAGACTCTCACATTTTCACACAGATTTAGAATAATTTTTCCTGTCAGAATTCACCATATGAACTTGATATTTCAACTTAAGGTCAAATACATTGAGGTAATGAGGTAGGCCTAGTTCAGATTGATGTGTAAATTAACTGTTTATGTTACCTTGAGGCAGGGTAAAGATTTGTTACAATTTGAAAGGTTGGAAGGACCCTAATTAGAAATCCCTACTTCAAGAGATGGCTAAAAATATCATTTTTGGGGTCAATGAGATAGCTCTGTGGACTAACATGCCTGCTTAGGCAAGCTTAGGCAAGTGCAGGGACTGTGGTTCAATCCCTGGCACTATATACAATGTCAGGCCCACCCTCAGGGCTGGCTGAGCGGGCCAGCATCCAGGAGTACTAGGGTATGCCTGTAATTCCAGTGCTGGGGAAGTTGAAAGCAGGAGGATCACTGCAAGTCCGAGACACACAGTAAGATCCTGCAACAACCAAATACATTAAAAATATTTAAAATCTTTACCAAAAATATGTATCAGACTACGTCACACTCATTGACATGGGTGTGAAAAAGCAGATCATGGAGTTGGTGAAAACACAGAAAAAATATAAAAGGGTACAGATACCATGGAAAAGGAACTGTCAGCTCTTCAAGAAGTTAAATGTAGAATTACCATACAATCCAACAACTCTGTTTCTAGGTATGTACAAGAAAAATCGAAAGGACAGACTCAGCTAGACCCATGAGCCCTGATGTGTTTAGAGTTGTTCAACACATAGAGATACAAAGTACAGTGGGAATGTCCAGGAGCTACAGGAGAGGGAGGAAGGGGAAACTAGGAGGACACAGAGTTTCAGGTGGAGAAGATGGGAAAATCATGGGAGGTGCCGATGGTGGACATGGCCACGTGGCTACACCTAATGCCACTGGGCTGGTTAAAATGATCAATTTTTGATCCATATAATACAGCAGAGTCACAATCAAACATCCCTATTCACTTATTTAAATAGCTAAAATAAAATTTTAAAAACAGCAACCATGCCAAATGTTCACAAGGATGCATACAACCTGGATTTTTCTTATACTGCTCGAAGGAATAGCAAATAGTTTGGCAGCTCATTTAAAACCTAAATGCATTGTCATCCAGCCCAGCAAACCCTTCCACCACAGAAGTGAAAACTGCACTCAAACAAAAACTAATACACAATTGTCCATGGCAACTTCATTTATAACAGCCCGAACTGGGAAGCAACCAAAATATCCTAAAATAGATGAATACTTATAAAAACCTACACACCATGAAATATTACTCATCACCAACAAAAGAATGAAGAATTGATAGATGCAGCAAATTGGCTATCTCTTGAGGGTATTCAATCTCAAAAGATCAGAGGTCCATTGTTTCCATGTATATACCATTTTCGAAAGGGTAAAATACACCTGGAGAATTATTGGGGCTTACAGAAGGTGTATGAGGGAGGGGATACATAAATGTGCTATAGTTTATCAACTTGATGGATATTAAACATACTGGTAATTGTTCACCACCAAAAAAAAAAAAAAAAAAAAAAAAAAAAAAAAAAAAAAAAAAAAAAAAAAAAAAAAAAAAAAAAAAAAAAAAAAAAAAAAAAAAAAAAAAAAAAAAAAAAAAAAAAAAAAAAAAAAAAAAAAAAAAAAAAAAAAAAAAGCCTTAAACATTTTACACTCCTATTTTTTTTAAATAAATAACTGCATATAATTTAAAGGCTCTCTCAACTTACACTGAAAACAATAGCAACTACTAAAAGACATTTCTCTGACAACTTGTCCCATGTCACCTTATAGCCTGCCTCAGTTTGGCCTCATTCCCTTTCTGTTCACCTGGGGGCTTCCTATTGCACACACCTGTGATCCTGGCACTAGGAAGGCTGAAGCAGTAGGATAATTGTGAGTTCGAGACTGGCCTGGGCTACAAAAGTGAGCTCAAGGCCAGCCTTAACTGCATAGAACACACAAAAATGTACAAGACACTCAAATAAAGCTAGTATATGAGAACTTAAACATAAAATCTCATGGGTTGGTCATCATTAATGACATGTTCATCCCTAGTTTTATTTAAGAAGATGCTTCCCTGATAAAAGTTATTTTAGTTAGAAATAACTTCTCAGGCCAGCCAAATAGCTCAGTGGATTAAAGAGTCTGCAAGCAGGCACAGGGGTAGGAAGTTCAATCCCCGGGCCTGCTTTGCTGCCCCCCCCCACCTGGGGCATGCTGAGAGGGCAACTGAGACTGGGCATGGTGGCACGTGCCTGTAATTCCAGTGCTTGGGAGCTTGGGAGGCTGTAGACAGGTTGGTTGCTACAGGTCCAATCTAGTAGTGAAACCCTGAACACCCTGTAGATGCTTCCCAAAAAAAAAAAACTTCTCTAAAGCACTTTCATTATTTAATAAGGAATACAGTAGAGACTTAAAAAGCGCTAAAGTTAGAATTCCAAATAAGATGGAGCACTGTGATTTTATAAGAACTAACTTTTTAACCTTCTTACCCCTCAAAAGTCATTCACCAGCTGCTGTTGGTTCCGCCAGCCTCTGAGACAGTTTCTTATTCCAGTTCATGCACAGTTTTCAGCCTGTGACTGCTGCTTCTCTCATACAACCTGTGATGTACACTTCAGTCACAAGATCTATGGGCCCGGTGGGATGGCTCAGTGGTCTAAAGCGCCTGCATGGGAAGGCTTGGGCGGCTTCAGGGACCGTGGTTCGATCCCCAGCACCACATGCTGTGCTAGCCCTACCCTCAGGGCGGGCTGAGCCAGCCATAAAAATGAGTGAATAAACAAACAAAGGTTCTGAAACAAGAAAAAAATAAATAAATGAAATTTAAAATTTTTTTTAAAAAAGAGTAACATTCGTAAGCCTGTTAGTGGATTTTATAAAAAAAAAAAAAAAAAACAAGATCTATGGCTCATGCTTGAGCTGCTTCTTTTCTTAAATCTAATTTACTAATGACCAAGTACATTTAAATAGATTAATGCTTTAATGATGCAGCTTGATTAAGTTATCTGCCAGAAATCTCGGCTGAAAATGAATACTTCAATAATCACTTCATGCTGCTCTGTAGGTTTTTTGTTATCTGTTCTCGAGGGAACACAAGAAGCTATGCTTCCTCTCCCTAGAAAGTCATTTTCCATAATGACTGCCAGAGTCTCAACAATAAATGACTATGTCAGACGCTTAAATGGATTCAGTTTAAGTGACCCAGATTTTCAAGGTTCCTGCCATCAACTCCCCCTCAGCGCAGCACTTCCCGCACCCAGCATACCCACCGTCGCTTCCACATGCTTGGCGACTTTAAAGACGATAACCTTAGTCTTTGACTCGGTCTACATCTGCCACTGTTTCTGAGTCAGAGTGTTGCCCTTGCTCTCATTCTTGGCCATCAATCTGACCTGCTTATTCTACCCCTAGCAGTCTCACCATTTGTCAAGAAAAGGTCACTATTTGTGTTCTTTATGCTTAGAAGGGAAGAGGGTCAGCAAACATAAGCTTAGTACCTCAGAGGATACCTGGCAAATCAGACATGGTGCAGTAAGGTAGTGTCAGGAGCCCTAGCTCTGATGCCAGCTTCCCATGCGCAGAAGCATGACGCTCAGCCCTGTGTGCCACCTCCCCTCCACCTTCCAAATCCCTGAGCCCTCTCCCTGGAGCATACTATTGATGACCCCTGGCTAACTCTGCTCATCTTTCTGAACTCATGTAGTCTCCCCTGCAAAGCATTCCCTGAGCCCTGAGCTATAGGAATATCCTCCTGAGTCTCTACCCAGCCCCTCCCTTATCACAACCACTATGCATAATTGCATCTGCAATGTGTGGTTGGTTACTTCTGGCAGGCCTCCATATATACCCTGATCCACTCAGCAGACTCACTATAGCGCACTGGTAAAGTCCCAGGCCATCTTTCAAATTCTGAGAGGACATCCCCAGTTGATGTTCACATTGTCCTGTTGTTTTTGTTTCGTTTTGTTTTTGCTTTTTGTTTTTTTTCCTAGTCCAACAGTAAAATATTCTTCAAAATGAATGAAGTTTTCAATCTGCATGAGTCTGGGGTGGTCACCAGTTGGCTCCTAGAGGAAAAGAGTAGTAATGCATGGGGTATTTGTTAACTGGCTTGTAAACTGGGGTTTAATCAAGGCGTTCAGGAAAAATTAAGTACCACTATTCAAGACTGAGGCTATCCCGCCATGTGATGACCGTGGGGCGGAGCTTTTCAGTGCAATAGGTTGTGCCATCTGGCACTCTGCTTCCCCTCAGCCCCGCTCTTGCTCCTGTGGCCCTGCAATGTCTGAGCATCTTTCAGGGTCTAAACATTAGGTGAATGGGCATCTTTTTGTGTTTATGGAATTTGCTGGCTTTGAAATTTTGTATGTCCTCACTACAAATAAATGCTTCCCAGAGTTTGATCCCCACCGTGCTGTGCCAGCCCCACCCCAGGGCACACTGAGACAGCAACTGAGACTAGGCATGGTGCCATGCTCCTGTAATGCCAGCACTTGGGAGGGTGAAAATATGAGGATCACTACGTAGTGAGACCCTGTAGACCCTGTAGACCCTGCCCTAAATACATTAAATAAATAGATACTTTTCCTGTTACAGTTGATATATGTATATTCCCATTCTAAAAGAGCAGTTTTTCAATGGACCGTGTTTTAAGGCTCACACTGTCCTCAATTCACCTCTCTGCCCCTTATTTAGAGCCTGGCACAGAAAATCTGCCAGGGGAGTGAGTGCCGGCACCAGCTCCACAAGGCCGCAGTGCAAAACCATACTAAAATATGTTGTTCAGAGCAGGCAAGGTAGCAGTTCAATGTTTTCTCAAGGATGTTGAACAACTAGGAGTCATGGGAAATGCTGGTAAAGAATGTTAGAGAAGTGGTTAAAGATAAACAAAAGAGCTAACGTGACATGGCTACCAGAAATATCTTCCCTGAATTGGGGAAATCCTTCAAGAATCTTATTTTTAAAAATAAACTTCTCAGGGCTAGGGAGATAGCTCACTAGGATCAGAGCTTGCCTAGAAAACGCTAAACACCTAAGTTCAATCCCTGGTTCCAGAAAAAACAAAACAAAAAACAGAAAACAACTTCTGTCTCCTTGCCACTTCACCAGAACTTTTTGCCTGTTAAACCTTAGTTTTCAGCTAGGATTTATCTATCTTAAAAAGCTCCCTCATTTTTAAAAATATAAAGCATATAGTACCTGCAAAATTTATTTTAAGTCACAAATTCTGGAACATGGCCCTTCAACCACCAAATTTACTGCCCGGTATGATTATAGCTTGCCCTGCCCCATTCCCACTGTGACTTATATTTGCAGTACAAATATCAGAATAGTTGTCCTTACTTCAGCGCAGCGATGACCATATGCCTGCAGGGAAACTCACACACAGCACAGAGATAAGTCGACATGAAATCAGAGCACTCTCGTGTCAGCTTCAGCCCCTGTGTACTAAGTGGAACCAAATTAGAACCATGCATCTATTCAACAAATATTTACCTGGCACATGCCAGGCAGCACATGCCAAGGTCCGGGGATGCAGAGAGAGTGGCAATGACAGGGGCCGGGAGCAGGGAGTATGGCTGGGACTTCTGGTGCAAGGGGATTTTGCAGCTGTACATATGCAGCCAATGGTTAAAAAGGTTTGTACTTCTGTCTGCCGGATCCTTCCAGTGATGGCCATGGTCACTGTCTGGGCTTTGGGAAGGCTCAGAGAGCATGCTTGCCTCCCTCCAGTGATTTTTCAGAGATTCAATCAAAAAACATTGAAGGCTAGCATAGAAGGCAGACTAATGAAGGGCAGTCTTCTGTGTTCTACCGGGCAGGGCTGTAGTGGGGGGCAGTCTACACCAGGAGTCGGAAGGTGCGGGGTTCACATACAAGCTGCGCCTCTATTCAGCTTGCAGGGCAGACCCCACTCAGCTCTGAGCAATCACAGGGCTGACCTAGAGTAAATGTGGGCAGGTCAGGGTCACTGCCTAGTAGTCTCCTTACCTGCAAATGGATAACAATTCCTATCTCCCAAGAGTTCCCTAAAAATTCAATAGGAAGCCCAGGAAGGGTGCACAGCACAGCATTTGCATAGAATTGATACAGTTAACAGAACTCTTTAAAGCTGTTTCCCTGGATCCAAGCTACTATTTTGCTGCAAATAATTTGTCCTGATCAAATGTGAGTGTTAGTATTAATGGTATTATAATTTTTTATTACTATTATTTCTTTAAATCAGGAAGCTGTCATTCTCTTTGAGCTAGACTTGCCTTCAGAATGCCCAGCCTCACAGGCCACCACTTGGGGCACTACGTTTTTTACTGTATCCAAGGCATGGGAGGAGGTGGGCAGAACATTCTGATGGCTGTTCACACCCCTCAGGTAGGAGGCAGCTTGCACATGGTAACACAACCCATAACGTAGGCACACGCCTCAGAAAACTGCCACCAAGACACCAAATGCACATCTTCCCGGGATCAGAACCTCTATGGGACTTCACACCCCATCCCTAGGGACATTCTTGAGATGGAAGGAAGTGGCTGGAGGAAAGTTCTGGGAAGAAGACAGTGACCACAGCCCTTCCCGGCAGAGAGAGGACATCTGATGAACACAGAGAAGTGGGAGATGAAGGGGAGGAAAGGACAGGTACTGGGGGGGACAGCATGAGTGTGCTTGGCTCGCAAGAAAAGGGTAACAGTGAAGGACTAATGGCAAAAGCCAAAGCTAAATTGGGGTCACAGAGGAAGAGGGGCGGGAACAGCCATGAGCATCTGCAGCCGGATGATCAACCAGCTCTGGGGACAAAGGACAGGATGCAGGGAAGCTCGGGCTGCACATGAGACCCCTAGGAGAACTCGACAGGTAACCGAGACCAGCAAAATAGGAGGGAGCTTCTTTGATGAACTCAGAAACCTCTTAAAAATACAGCCATCTGGATCCGGAGTCAACGTGGAAAGGACTAAGCAGGGGTGAGAAACTCCAAAGCGAGCATGCATGTGCGTGGTACTGGAGACTGAACCCAGAGCCTCCACACTCATCTACACGTCCCTTTTTTAAAAATTTTAGGGGCTGGCCAGATAGCTCAACAGACCAAAGCGTCTGCTTAGGCAAAGCACAGGGACCAAGGTTTTGATCCCCAGCACCACAAGCCGTGCCAGCCCTGCCCTCAGTGGTGCACTGAGACTGGGTGTGGTGGTGTCTCCTGCGATCCCAGGCTGAAAACAGGAGGATTACTGTGAGCCGGATCTGTGTATTGAGGCACTGTTAACCCTGAACAAATGCATTAAAAAAAATGTTTTGAGACAATGTCTCCCTGTGTTGTTGACCTGTCCAGATGGGGCTAGAGCCCGCCATCCTCCTGCCTCAACCTCCCAGATGGGGATGCAGTTTTTCAGGACAGATGAGATCACTCACTGCCCCTCATCCCAGCCACTCCAGTGACTGCCTATGCAGGGCAACCAGTTCTCCAGAGCAGGACCTGGCCCTGTGTACCTCCAACCTGGCTTCCTCTGCCTGATGATGCGTGGGCCACACTGGCCTCCTGCCGGGCCTCAAACATGAGCTATTTCCACTTTCTGGGACTTGGTGTTTTCTGATGATTAGGTGCAGTCCAGAGGTGCCTAGACCACTGTACCCAATGACATGCATATATGTATATGCAGGACCTTGCATATGCGCACACACACACACACACATGCGTGCACACATGCACACATGCACACATACATAACCCCACACACATACTCACACACATACCCTGACATCATCCTCATGCACCACGTCCTTTTGAGTGCACTGGGCAGAGAATGGCCTGGGCATTGTTTCTTATTCCTTCTTCAAAGACATCACAAATTAAAGAAGAAAAAAGTCAGTGTCTTTTCACAAGTGGGTAGAGCCAGGCCGAGTCAAATGGTGGAAAGGAACACGGAGGCAACAGTCATGACACAGGGTCAATTGACATATGGTTGAACAGCGATGCTTGTCCCGCATTGGAGAAGGACACCCTTCCTACAAAGTAGATAAAACCCGTTATCTGGACCACATCTTATTTCTCCTACTGGTACTTCTCCAAGTGCATAACTCCTGTCTAGCAGGCCTAACATCCTTGTGGTGACAATACATTTTTTAAAAATTAAATAAATCAAAAGCATCAATTGCTTTAATTTTTTAAATTAACAGTACAGAAGTGTACATCGCTCAGACCTATGGGGTTGTCAGTGGCAGAGGGGAAGTAAGCAGCGTCGGGCTGGAAGAACGCTTGGTACTTATTTCCCCTGCCCCAGAACCTCAAATTCACACCCACAGGGAAATTTCCCTGAAGTGGGATCCTGGGCCAATTCTGAGGCAGTTTCCTCCGGCTTTGGATTTTACCTTTGGAGCTTTCCCAAGATGCCTATCACCCAGGAGTGGCAGAAGCAGGGAGCACCACTGTGCCGAGAAGAAAAGGTACTGTTGCCTTTGGAATGCGAACAGGGATGCCATGAGTGAGAAATTAGAAAAGTTTGTAAGTTGCAGCTTTTACTTGAGCCTGAGAACTGGTTTTCCCCTCCACTCCTGCCAGAACCACCAAGCAATCTCCTGCAGCAGCGAGAGTTCAAGACATTAAAGGAATTGACCTCGTTGGCCGCCAGCCAGGCAGGGGGAAAATACTCTCCATAGTCCTCTGTGCTCCAACACGATGCTTTGGAATTTGTTTGCCCCCACAGAAAGCAAATGAGCAAAAAAGGCAGAGAGATAAAAGTGTAGCCAAGTGAGTGAGTACAGTGAGGTGAAATCAAGTCGGCAGAGAGCAAGAGCCACTAACAAAAGGCAACTTCAGCCAGCAGAGCTCGAGCAAGTGCGTCAGAGGCACCTGACGAGTGTTGCTGTGTTTAAGTCAACATGCAAGAAGTGGTAATACAATTTGTTCAAAAAAAACTTTATACAAAGCAAATTTTTATACAAAGCTAATATGCAATCCACAAGTTGATCTCAGTCAGAAGGCACTCCTGATTCTACTGTGTGAACCAGAATTTGCTGTAGCAATTAAGAGATGCCCTCTTGCATACACTCTAGTCTTGGAGCTGATGAACTTTCTACTAAGTTGAGCTGGGAAGCTCACTGGGTGAATGACAGCCAATTATTGGGCCCATGCTTTGGTGATGAATGAAATTTTAGAAGGCTGGACTTGCCTAGAGGTAGTCACCAGCAGTACCCCATGGCAGGGGGGTCCAGGAAGGGCTGCCATTCTTCATGTTAGAAACTCAAGGAGACTGCAGGACAGGAAGACCCAAAATGGTATCCTTAAGTATCCAGCCACTGGCTGAAGCCATTTTAATCAATCACATTTTAATCATTCAAAGGTATAGCACACCAAAGCCGGGCGTGGTGGCTCATGTCTGTAATCCCAGCCCTTGGGAGGCTGAGGCAGGAGGATTGGTGTGAGTTCGAGACCAGCCTGGGCTACAAAAGTGAGCTCAAGGTCAGCCTCAACTGCATAGCAAGACCCTGTCTCAAAAAGGCAAAAAAAAGTATAACACACCAAACAAACTATGGATCTACTACAAACTTTCATATCTATATCTATATCTATATCTATATCTATATATTCCAATACAGCACTGTAAAATATATAGACTAAGCTCACTACCAAACAGCTAAGTGGACTTAGTCAAGTAAACTGCTCTCCCTCCTCAAGACTTTACTTCTTCTTTGGCAAAGTGAGGATGGCCAAGCAAAGACCTCCCAGGGGCCCTCACAGTCAGAGTCTGATCTAATGGTCAAAAGAGGCAGCCACAGAGGCAGAGCCACAGAACAGGGGCAGGCTGGCAGGACAGGATTTCCTTCAGCAGAAACCAGAGGTCAGTGGAACTCTGGGAGTCCTAAAGAAGGCTTCTGTCAGGTAAACACAGAACAAAGACACCAGATCACTTATTGCCTCAACAGAAAGCCGCTGGCCTGGGCAAGGAAATGGTCTTGGGGCTCAGGTCCCCCCAACTCACCTTGAGGACCAGTCCTCAGGCCCTCCTTAGAAGGCTGGGATCCAGGGGCATAAGCTGGTCAAGTATTCCTACACCAAGACCTAGAGATGGGGAGGGGGAAGGGTTTACCTCAGCAACGAAAGTACAAGTGCTCTCTAAAGCTCAAATTACACCTTCAGTCACTGCTCATGGTGAGCCTAACAGCAATGAACATCCTTAGGACCAAACACAGCAGGACACCATGACTCAGAGTAAAAGAATACTACAGACGGCAACAGCTAGGGGAACAGAGGAACAGCTTATATTTGGCTGGCAAGAAGCTACTAAAACAAAAACTCCACTGCCCAACGTAACAGTCTGCAGCCTCCTGAGAAATATTTTCCTCAGTGCAGGGCTGCAACTGACATGCCAGGGCACACCCTGGAAGGACCCAAGAGGGCAGGAATCCATGTGCCAGGCTCCCAGACACACCCTCAGCCTATGTGACAGAAACCTCCAGAGACTAAACTCTCACCTTGACCAGAATTTGAGAAATACAGTGCAAAAGGGGGAAAAAAGGAATGAAAAAGTCAAAGAATTTCTTTTCCATTTTAAATTTTATAAACTTGACATAGAAAATTTCACATTGCTTAAAAACATGAAAATGAGAAGACAATCTCCTATTTCATAATTAAAAGTAAGAAGAACCCCTAGGCACTGAATATTTCCAAAAGTCATAAATCAAATGGGAACTACTGCATCTCATTAGCAAAACAAACCTGCCCCGTAGGAATGAAGGTGTTAAGGTATAAGGGAAAATGACCAGACTGTGCCTCTTCCTTGTGCCAAGAACCAAAACAAAGATCAAAGGGCAAGTAACTTGGCCCAGACCAATTCATTAACTTAAGAATAACTTAAAGAATAATTTAACTTAATAACTTAAAGCTACACCTTATGAATGAGTTGAAATGTGGACTGAGCTGTAAGACACACAGAAACGCACATAATACTATCCAAGTTTCAAATTAAAACTCATTCTGTTACAGCTTCATCCATATGTATGTGTATGAATGTGTCACTACACGAGTACAGAAAAGCAGGGGAGTATTTATACTAGGCCAGTGCTTCTCAGACTAGCAAACACCAGAGTCACTGGAGCCGACACCTCCAAAGAGGCCTTAGTTTTTCAGAGACACCTCTGGTTTCGTAGGTGTAGGGGAAGCCTAAGAATGTACAGGTCTAGTGAAAGCCCAAGGTGAGGCTGGCATGACCCTCATCAGTAAGAGTCCCTGGAAGGACTGAAAGGGAAGAATAAAAGAAGGGGATGCATAGGCCCATCTGCGATAGAATGACAGCTTTCCCACATGCTCCCATGCACAGAGGGTAGTGTGTGTGTGTGTGTGTGTGTGTGTGTGTGTGTACACATATAAAATCAAATTCCTTAAATTGTCATCAGAAAACTAATGGAAGGTACTTCAAAAATGACATGTTAAGTTACCTTTGTCCTTTATAACTTTACTTATTATATTCTTTACTATAAACCAGTATTACTTCAGTGATTTATAACAAAACCTTTTGTGCTGGGAAGATAGTTCAATGGCATGAGCACCTGCCTGGCAAGTATAAGGTCCTGAGTTTGATCCCCAGTACCACAACAAATTAATAAACAAATAACCTTTTCATAGAAGAAGACAGAGGAAAAACACGTTTGGAACCAACAATTTCTTAAGAAAGAGCCTGTTTTGTTCATAGCACTAAGTTAATATCTTAGGAAGACTAATATTAAATTACAGTTTATTTCTTATTACACTTTATATAATACTGAAAACATACTGTAAAAGTCAAGATCTTGAATAGCTAAGTAAGTAGAATGTGTGTTCTCTTTACAACTTTCTGATTTGAAAAACTTTAGAAAAAGAAACAACAATATTTAAAGTTCACTTGCAAAAGCACGCAACTGCATTTTAAATGAAAAACATTTTCTTCTTTTAATAATCTAACAAAAGCCAGATGTGGTGGTACACGCCTATAATTCCAGCACTTGGGTGGCTGAGGCAGAAGGATCGCCAAGAGTCTGAGGTCAGCCTGGGCTACATTATAAGTTTAAGGCCAGCCTGGACTACAGAGTGAGACTCTGTATCAATGAATAGATAAATAAATAAATAAATAAATAAATAAATAAATAAATGTAAACAACATGACTCCTCTTAATCTGCCTTTGCATTTCTTCCCATGTATTTTTATGTGTAGACCAGAAAGAAAGAAAAAAAAAAAAAGAAAGAAAAAGAAGATCAATAAGCTAACATCAAACAGAATCAAGATAACTTTATTGCTTCTAGTGCAGGATTTTCAGACACCTATGCCATGTCACCTAGAGAGCGCTAAGCAAGAAAATGAGAATCTCAGAAGGGTTACCTGGATTCTAAGTCACCCTTTCCCATCTCTTCTGGCTTAAAACACCTCCTGGGGCCAGCTGACAACTGACTATAAAAATTCAGCCTGGCTGTCGAACAGAGCACAGGCCTCTGCTATTTTTTCTGCTAGGAACCAACAGCCTGGCCTTCTGCAGTTGGCTTCTGGGGTTCCCTTAATGCAGGAAGCCTCTAAGAGGCTTCCAGATGCAGGAAGCAGCCAAGAGGCCCCAAATTGGGTTATGGTGATCACATCCTGATGTTCTGGAAAACGATACAGAAGTCTCAGCCACCAGTCTTGCCAGCCCAGCTCTCAGCCCTGCTTTTCCTTTGGTCTTCTCATAAGTCCATCTTTCTCTACTCCTGCAGCAGTAGCTCGCACTTCACCCTGGATTAGTGCATTTTACAAGTCAGAGTGGAGCCCGTGGTTCAGTTCGAGAGCATCTCTACATCCCCAGGACCAAGACAAAGTCTTTTGAAAGATGAGAGAACAGGGCTGGGGAGACAGCTCAGCAGCTTGAGCGTCTGCCTGGCAGGCACAGGTATGCAGGACTGTTCCCTGGTACCTCCTACTGTGCCAGCCCCACAGCCCCGGGCACACCTTGCTGGCCGAGGAAACTGAGCATGGTGGTGCATGCCTGTATTCCCAGCACTGGGGAGAAAGAGGCAGGAGGATCACTAAGCGTCCAAGCTGCATAGTGAGACTCTGCACCAAATACATACATACATACATACATACATAATTTTTTAAAATAAAAAAAATATGAGAAAACAGAATGAGCCAGAAAAGTCTACTCCAATCAGGGCTGCACCTCCTTCTGAGATAGATTAATATATGGCACACGTGGTGGCATGTGCCACCACACCCGGCTTTTCTTTTTATATTTTAAGGAAGGGTCTATAGGGTGTTCAAGTTGTCACTACTAGATTGGACTCATAGTGATCCACATGTTTACAACCTCCCAAGAGCTGGGATTATAGGCACCAACCACCACGCCCAGTCTTAATTGCCATCTCAGCTCGACCTGTGGGTGGGGCCGGCACAGCAACCCCTGCGTCTTGCTTGCAGGTGCTTTAATCCACTGAGCCATTTGGCCAGCCCTCTGAGACAGATTCCTTTTTTTTTTTTTTTTTTTTGTGTGTGTGGCAGATTCTTGGTAACAACCATTACTCGGAAAACCATGTCAAGTTCCCAATTTGTGTTCATGACATAATACATTGCCTCTGTAACACTGTAGACACCAGAAAGCCAATGCAAACCAACAATGTTATATAGAAGCAAAAACAATCAA
>PVJA010016012.1:0-33360 GCA_004027025.1 Myocastor coypus
CATTATGGAAAGCAGTGTGGAGGATCCTTACAAAACTAGAATTGGAAGTTCCATTCAATCCAGCTATCCCCCTACTGGGAATTTTCCCAGAAGAACTGAAAACTTCATACCATAGCGATATCTGTGCACCTATGTTTATAGCAGCCCAATTTGTAATAGCCAAATCTTGGAAACAACCAAAATGTCCATCATTTGAAGATTGGTTAAAAAAAATGTGGTATTTTTATACAATGGCATACTACTCATCCATAAAGAATAATAAGTTTGAAGACTTCATATATAAATGGATGTATATTGAACATATACTCATTAGTGAAATAAACCAGACCTATATGTGTAAATACCGTATAGTCTCCCTAATATAAGAACTTTAAAGAAGAAAACAAGAACTTAAGGGCATAACACAGCTGAATGTGTTATGGATTAAACAACGAAGTGACTGGAAGCAGACAAACCAGAAAACATCAATAGCAAAACCATACACTTATGTACACAGGATGAATCAGATATTGGTCCCAAGAACCTTCAAAAGGTTCAGCATATTGACTATAGCACAATGTAATGCTTAAATTATGTTTGGAATACATGTCACTCTTGTCTTTTTGGTATGTACTGCTCCTGGTGTAAGCTCAGTTACTGTCATTCTCTCAAGAGTAGTACTTGAAAATAAGAGACTGGGCCAAAAACCATATTCTTGACAGGCTACAATTTTGTATTTCCTTGAATTTCCAAATATCTGTGTCAAAATTGTGTAACTGCTTATATCACATTGTAGGGAAAGTTATTAGAATATCAATGATGGTCAGAAAATATCATTTACAAGCTAAGTCAAAGATATTTGATACTCAGAAAGCCAGTGATGATAAGCCCAGTACCTATGTTATAGAGTAATAGTATCACAAAGCTTTTCTGCTGGAGGGTTAAGAATGTAAGTTAACAGACCGACAATTGTAGAAAAAGAAGGGCTGTAAGGATAGCCAATATTTTGGACCTAGCCCTTCAAGGTCAATAAAGACCCAGGATATAAGAGAACCTGTGCTGTAATATCCTATAACTCAGAGGTATCCCAAATTTCCTGGTCAAGGAGATTATGGGACCTCAGAGGAAAGGGCTGAATGAACTGCAGTGCGTCTAAGGAGAGTCACCCAGAGAAAAACATTCTCTCAGGCTTTCACAGAAAGCAAAATGGCCAAGCAATGGCCGTGACTCGTCCCGAAGGCTAACACTACAACAGTTCTACAAAGTACTGTCTATGGTCTCAAATTTAATCCTGAGGGGATTTGACCCTGGAAGATACAAAAAAAAAAAAAAAATGAATGCTTAGTTATACAGGTCTTGCTTCGACTTGCCCTTGACCAGCCAGCAAGAAAAAAAAATCCTTAATTACAATGCATGGAAAGCAGAGCTAGATTGGTGAGATGAGCTTTAGGAGGCTTAGATTCAATAGCCTCCAACGTCACAAGCTTCACTGGTGGCACACTGCAATTGCAAAACCTTTGACTGTGTATGTATCTGCTTCCTCTTAGTCCAAAGAGAAGTATATTGTTTCCTTTTTTTTTTTTTCTTTCTTTTTTGTATGCAACATCAATAGGGAGGTGGGTCATGCCCATACACTGCACTCTATAGAATGATTGTGAGGACAAAATGCAATATGTCAACTTTCAAAGAAAAGAAGGGGGAAAAGAAAAAAAAAAGCAATGTGGATTTAGAAAGGTTAATGTTTAATTGTTTGATCAATCTTATATACCTATATGTATTAATCTAAACTGATCTGATGATGAAAATATGTAATATAACCATTGTTAAATTTAAACAATAAAAAAATTGAAAAAAATAGTAAAAAATGAGAAATGATATACAATTTCATTAAACAAAATGACCAATAGTTGTTATATTGCCTAATATTGTCTTTAAATTAATTGTTGAGATTACCAGATATAAGCATGCAAAACTGGTTTAAAAAGTTATAAGAAATTAAAAAGGAAAAGAAAAAACCATTTGAGCTCCTTTCAGTAGACCAGCAGAAATCAGCTGTGCAATTATTCAAGCCTTACTGTATACATGCATATGTGTATCTTTTCCTTCTTTCTTTTGTCCTTTTCCTTATCCTAGTTCTTCCTTCCCTTTGGATAGATTATTTCTCTTTTGTAGTGTCTAATGTGCCTTTCAGATTTTATTTACTCTTTCAGATTCTTGCATTAGTGACACAATATGATGTTTGCACATGAGGGTCTGATTTATTTCCTTTATAAGTATGGTCTCTAGTTGCATACATTTACCTATAAAAGCCTCAAGTTCATCTTTTTTGTAGCTGAGTAATACTCCACTTTGTAACAGTACCACATATTTTTTTATCCTGTTCTCAGTTGATGGGCATTTAAGTTGTTTCCAAGATTTAGTTATGACAAATTGTGCTGCTTTAAACATAGGTGCACATATATCACTGCGATATGTTGTTTTTGGTTCTTCTGGAAAAATAACCAAAAGGGAATAGATGGGTTGAGTGGGACCTCCCATCGTACCTTTCTGAGGAATCTCTGCACTGATTTCCGTAGTGGTTCTACCAGTTTTCATTCCCACCAACAGTGGAAAAGTGTTCTCCTTTTTCCCCATAGCCCTTCCAGCATTTGCTATTGGTTGATTTTTTTTGCATTTTGATTTCTGTATTTGGTACAGGATCTCACTATGCAGCTCAGCCTTGTAGTAATCCTCCTGTTTTCAGCCTCCCAAGCACTGGGATAACAGGTGCGCATCATACCACACCTGGATTCTGTCACTGGCTCAGTATGGCCTGGAGGCAGCACCAGTGTGGCATGCAGGACTGGGGATTGAACCCTGATCCCTGTGGTTGCCTAACCAGGCACTTAGTCCACTGACCTATCTTGCTGGTACTTTGATTGACTTTTATTTATTTATTTATTTATTTATTTATTTTTTCTTGTTTCAGAACTTTTGTTTGTTTATTTATTTATTTTTTATGGCCGGCTCAGTCTGCCCTGAGGGCAGGGCTGGCGCAGCATGTGGTACCGGGGATCGAACCGTGGTCCTTGCAGCTGCCTCAGCTTTCCTAAGCAGGTGCTTTAGACCCCTGAGCCATCCTGCCGGGCCCTTGACTTTTTGATCATAGCTATTCTTCCTGGAGTGAGATGGAATTTCAGGGTTTTAGTACCAGTTCTCCAATGACCAGTGACACTGAGCATTTTTTCATATATTTATTTGGCATTTATATTTCTTTATCTAAGAAGTGTATATTCATCTCAGGTGTCCAGTTTTAGACTGGGTCTTTGAATTTTGGGCCCCTGATTCTTTATATGGTTTAGATAGAAGTCATTTGTTTTAGGGACAGTCAGCTAAAGTCCTCCCCCCAAATCTGTGGTTTCTCTTTTCACTCCTTTGGTGATTTCTTTTGACATGCAGAAGCTTTTCAAAAAGATAAGATTTGAGTTATTGATTTTTTGAAGCATTTCCTGTGTAGTTTGGTTTTTGTCCATGAACTCTCTGTCTACTCCTATGTCTTTAAGCTTTCTACTTACTTTCTCCTGTGAGGGACAAGTTTTATGAGAGAAAATTTCTAAGTATAAGTTGGTCAATAATTACAAACTTAATGGTGCTTTTAAAAAATTGAAATTTGGGTGAGTCCGGAATGCAATTATGGAACACTGGACTGTGTATGCATCTGCTTCCTCTTAATTCAAAGAGAAGAATTTTTTTTTCTTTCCTTAGCAACATCAATAGGAAGGTGGGTCACGCCCACACACTGTGCTCTGTAGAACTATTGTGAGGATAATGTACAATGTGTCAACTGTTTAAAAAAAAAAAAAAAGAGAAAAAACTTAATGTTTTAAAAAAAGAAAAGAAAACATGGAGTTCTTGTCTTCTCCTGTTCTTCCTGACTAACTGACTCTGCAGCTACATTGTCAGAAACACTTTTCCTTGGTGGTGGTGATGTTCCCTTTCAAGAGATTACAGATGTGACAACGAGCATACAACTAGCTCACAGACAGGGAATCACTAAATTTATAGACACTTTCAAGTTGGGGGAAAGCTTGTGAAAGTGTATGGAACATTTAAGCAATAGAATGTTCACTATCATTTCTAAAAACACGAAGTACTTGTCAAAATGGCGCAGTTAAATTCTTTGAGATTAAATGAAAATTAAGGAACAATAATTAGGCATGTACTTATCCATAAAAATGTTTTTAAGATTTGTAATTAGAATTAATTGCTATAAAATACCATGCCAATTTCAAAAGCTGTTAACTAAGTTGAAAATAAAGCAATGACATTGTGAAAAAAAAAAAAAAAAAAGAAACCCTGAAGGAAAAGATTTATAGATTAATGAAAAATAGCAATCTGGAGAAAATATTTACAATATACGTTATAGTCAAGAGTTAAGGGGCCAGGGAGATAGCTCCATGCCACAAGTACCTGACTGGCAAGTACAAGGTTGTGAGTTTGAACCCTGGTCCCGCAAAAAACAAAACAAAACAAAAAAAACCCCAAAAACACCTTTGCCGTTAAAAAAAAAAGAAAGAAAAAAAAAAAGAGTTAAACATTTGGTTTAACAAGAGCTTTAACAATAAGTTAAAGATAGATATTGTGTTAATGTGATGAAAAGATGTCTGATCTTATTACTAATAAAATAAAATAATAATAAAAAGAAAAAAATTGAAGTTTGTAAATCAATGTGAAACAGAATTGTATGCATAAATTAATGTTTTCTGCAAATGTTGATCTACTCTCAGTAAAAATTTATCAAAACTGCCCTGAAAAATGAAGATTTTTTTTTTTTTTTTTTTTTTTTGAGGTACCAGGGATTGAACTCTCTGGCCCAAAGGTTTGTGTTTTACTAAGCTAATTTCTGTTTTCTATTGTTGGCTTTGGTTACCTAGGGAAAGGATGGGCGATACAGACAAGGTTTGTTTAAATAATCACTTTACAACTGTGCGTCAGTAAACTCCTGTTATTGTAGGTTTTTACAGTGTACTTGACAGTTCCTACCTCAGAAACTAGAGCTGTGTAATGCAAGTACTACCCACACTGCAAGAATATGCAAAGGTTGTGAAATTAGTGACACAGGAGTGTCCCCACATAGGGTATCCAGGAAGTGATTTCTTACAGGACAGGAACAACACACCTGGCATCTAGACCTGACCATTATGACATGATTAGTGGAACCTAATGTTCCCGATGCTACTGAGTACAACTGCTGGAACTGCCATGTGGACAGCACTGCCTTTTAACTATGTCTACATTGACTGGCTGCAATGCACTAATTTATCATATAAAGGAGAAGCACTTATGTTTCAGGTAATACATTTCTTTGTAGACATTAATGCTGTTTCCGAAACCATTGTGCAGTGGTTGATACAATGTGTCAACTTGGCTAAATCACTCAGTGGCCCGGTTCCCTGTTGTTGGGAGCCCCACCCTGGGGTACAGTTGGTTCCTCCCTGGAGCATGACCAGGGCCTGCCTAGGATATGATTGGCTCCTCCCTAGAGTGCGATCAAGGGCCCATCCTGGGGTATGATTGGTTCCACCCTAGGGGGCAATGGGCCCACGTCAGAATGACTGAGCACAAAAAGACTTTTTATTTATTATTTATTTATTTATTTATTTATTTTTGTCTTTTTGAGACAAGGTCTCGCTATGCAGTTCAGGCTGGCCTTGAGCTCACTTTTGTAGCCCAGGCTGGTCTTGAACTCGCATCGATCCTCTTGCCTCAGCCTCCCGAGTGCTGGGATTACAGGCGTGCGCCACCATGCCCGGCACAAAAAGACTTTTTAAAGGGCTGAAGAAGGAGTCAACACTTCACTTCTTCAGAGAAGCTTCAGTCTTCTCATTCAGCCTGGGCTTCATCGTCTGGCTTTCAGTGCAGACTCTTCGGCCTCCAGCTTGGATCTTTCACCATCTGTCGCAGACTCTTCAGTGTCCATTGCAGATGCTTCAGTCTTCCATTGCAGACCCATCAGCCGACAGATAAAGATTTACACGGAGTGCTGCAGTGAAGTCCAGACCTCCGGACTGAAGAATGCAGATGCCCTGTCTGCGCTTCCTCATCTGGCTCTGTGACGGACTATTGTTAGCCAATCTTATAATTTCTTATAGATTGTGTATTTACTGTTAATATCCATTTCTTATATTATATCTATTCTGTTCCTCTAAGTAAAATCCTGATCAATACACATTGCCATATTTTTTGTCACTACTATTAAATTTTGACAATGTCTGAAGTAAAAAAAAAAAATTTTGATTGTAGCTTTACCATTGACCCATACATTCAAGATTCTGCCTTAAAAAAAGAAAAGCTATACTGATGTTCAGAACTCTGCCTATTACAGACTTCTGATTACTACTGGCTTCTTTGTATGTCTAGTGCACGGCACTACCTAAGTGCAAAAACCTTAAGCAAAAAGCTTGGGGAGAATACCTTGACATAGTGGTAATCTGCTCCTGTTATGGTTTGTAGCTAGTTGTCTTCCCAAAGCCTCAAGTAAATCATGGGGCTTTCAAATGCTTGACTTGAAGGGTGGAGCCAAAAGTCAAGGGTGGGGCTTGAGAGGCGGGGCCAGCGAGGTGTGGAACTGTTAAACTGACAGCGCCACTAGCCTCCACCCCCGGAAATATGGAGCAGATCATCCTGGACAGGGCAGTGTCCTAGCAGCTCTTCCAGACCCTGTAGCATAGGATGGCAGTGTCTCAAGGTCTTGCTACGTAATTCAGGCTGCTTTAAACTATTAAGCCTCCAGTAACTGTGAGCTAAATAAACCTTTCCTTCCTTAAGCTTGTGTGTCATGTATTTGTCCCAGCAACCAGAGAACAGTAACCAAGATAGCTCCCAATCAACACTGTAAAGACACACATTTATTAAGGTGTGTTCCTAATGATAGTAGGAAAAATTATGTATGTCTAAACTTCAGCATTGTGAGACTAGTGATTCCAAGAAATACATTCTAATTCAAAGAGCCCTAATTCTGATAAGACTGAATTATGAATTATGTTTCTGACACAGTTATTCTGTTTTCCTCTTGGTAGCTTTGTTTTACATTTGTTTGTAAGAGTGGCAAATATGACCTGTCCACATTCCTCAGGGTTATGTATTCCAGCCAACAACCTGAAGAGCACCTTGGGAAGACAGGCCATGCCCTGTGAGGTGGGTGAGATCTGACAGGAACCTCCAGTGTCCAGGGAGGACTTTAGCAGGAAGAGTCGCTGCTTCCCACATGGACACTGGTGCAGCTGGCCTCATGGATACTCAGTACTGAGGACCCAGGCTAAAAAGCTTGCTACCTGCCCATTACCAATGGGATCTGCAGTCTGTTCGGGGGTGGGCAGGAACTTTAATGCCATTTTTGCCATGGACCATGGCTCTTATTCAGGCTGCAGATACTCGGTGGGTGGCTAACAGCAGAATACAGCACGACCATCAGTTGAGTCCTTGTCACTGTAAATCCTGGGTCAAATCTCTCCTCAGCTCTGCATGGAGCCTGCTGGTCCTTTAGGATCTGCCTGGACAGGCTCGGCCAGCCCTGGATTCTCATGGTCTCTGCTCCTTCAAGACTGAGGACCCAAAGTGAGAGGTTGACAGGGAGGTTCAGCTCCTCCCAGAAGCCTCTAGCCATTGTTCTGGACCTGCAATTGCCTGGATTCCCGGGAAGGGGGAGCTTCAGGCACTGAGACTGCATAGAATCAGAATCCTCTTCTGTAAAAAGCGATCCCTCAGCTATTCAGATCCCAAATCTATGAAGAGGATGAAGAGACCCTGGGCATCCAGAGCCCAGCCCACCAGCCAGTCTTTGACAGTGGCCTCCTGTTTGTGTGGAAGCACGCCCTGAGCCCCTCCATCAGGGTGACCCCACTCAGCCACCTAAGCCGGAACCCTTTTCCTGTCCTTCCTCTGACCTTCCAATTCAAGCATTCTTTTTCTAATGAATCATACTGTAACAATTGGCTTCAGGGTACATGAACAAGCTCTTCAGATATGGGTCCCATTTGCAGGAACTCTTATCATGCATTTGGAAATTTCCCACAATGCCACAGATCTCTGAGACCTGGAGCACTCTGCTCCCAAGCACTCTATATAAGGAACCCAGTCAGATAAAATCCTACCGCGAACCTCGGTAGCCCCAAGGCCCGACCTAGGCCAGGAGCCCTGCTCAGATGGTCAGCAAGGCTGAGGTAGAGTGCGGCACTCTGGTTGGCTGACCGGGTCACATTCTCTGAGTCTGGTCCCCAGGGCAAAGCTAGAACCTTGCATACTGCTGGAGGGTGTGGACAGGAAGGTGGACCTAGGAGGAGTTGGTGCAGGTTTTTATTGAGCAAGGCAGGGATGGCTGTGTTTCTCCCTCATTGGTGTGGTTGAGAAGCACAGGAGAAAGGAAGAAGGGACAGCTCATGGGTGTCCAGGCTGCCCAGAGGAGCTCACTGTCTTGGAACTGTGGTGCTGAGTCACCAAGAAGAGACTACACCGGAGTTGGTATTTAGGGTTGGGTTGGGGACCCTGCAAGGGAATCAGATAAGGTGTTGCTGTGGCATTGTCAAAAGACAATCTCAAGCCTTACAATATCTTTGAATATTTATTTTTCAATGTTATGTATGTGGTACAGGGACTTGCTACACAGCTAGGACTTGTAAAGATCCTCCCGTTTCAGCCTCCTCAGTGCTGGGATTACAGGTGTGTGTCAGCACGCCTGGTTGTCATGGTATGTGGAACCGAGGATTTGAACTTGGGTCTTTACGCTTACTGAAGCAGGTCCTTAGATTACTGAGCTTTCCTTGCAATCTGACATTTGGACTTTATCAGGGCCTTGTAGTTCCCCTGTTCTGTGGCGTAGATGACAAAGGAACAGAGCTTCCGCTGCCAAAGGAAGAGAGAGACACTGTGAGTCTACAGGAGAGAGGGAGGATCCCGGCCTTGAATGTCAGGAGAGGAGGGGTGGTGGAGGAGAAGGCTCCACATGGCACGGTCTGCATCTCAGGTCCTCATCGCCTATGGCCTCCAGGGAGCAGCCCTGAAGGGCCAGGAGCCCAGGGATGCAGGCAGGGCAGGCACTCACTGCTCCAGGGCTTCCACCTCAGCCCAGGGCATTGCTGAGAGGCACCCAGGGAAGAACCAGGTCTGGGGACCCACAGACAGGTGAAGTGGGCAGGGAGACAGGGACTCAGGACCCACATCATGGCCTCCTGGGACCCAGCTATCAGGAGAGATCGAGGCTGAGGGTAGCACAAGGTCTTGGCCCTTTAGGCTGGGACTCTCACAGCCCTCCCCGCCTTTCCTGCCCTGGGGTTGCCCCTCCCCCACCAGCAGGATCACCCCAAAGGCAGAGGCCTCCTCCCAGCACCGCACTGTCCAAGGCCACACTCAGCATCCAAATCAACTGTTTGCACAGCCTTCTCTGCTACATCACATGTTCACAGGGCTGTAGTTGCACACACTCATAGGCACCACACACCACGATACTGCACGCGGGCGCACACACACACACACACACACATTATTTCCCCACTGATATACATATGTGCATAGTACACACATATGGACACATTCACCTCCCATATCACTCAAGTGTGCACAGACACAACTTTCCACCTGTACCTACAAACACACACACACATACACACACACACACACCATTGCATACCGAAACATTCACACTCTTCCTCACTGCCTGTGCTGCCCATCCCCCTTTCAGGCTCATACCGGCTCTTTCCCGAAGGGACAGTAGCTACTGCTGGCCCGGTTCTTCCCACACATGGTTTTGCCAATCTTCATGTTCAAGTAGTAGAACATGCCTTCTACCACCTAGGGAGGAAGAGCAGGACTCTCAGGGGTCCAGGCACCTCACTGCTCCCTGCAGTTCCTGGTTGCCCTGGACACACTAGTTGCCAGGGCTCTGGCTAAACCCACTCCAGCCCGCTTTGCTCTAGATCTTTCTGTGTGCCCTTCCGAGGAACTATGAGAGAAATCTCATGCACTTGAACAAGACAGAAACAGGGAATGGACAGGTAGGAGCCTGGGCTGGACCCTGTGCTCTGGGCCTTGGGAGGGGAGGCTGAGCTTGGCAGCCAGGGTGCTGAGCCAGCACTTCCTGTCTAGGATGTTGAGCAGGTCAACCCCAGCCGGCTGTGCACCCAACAGGACCCCGGCTACTGTTCCAGGAGAGGCTGGACTTGAAGACTCAGCATGGTTTAAACCTTCAGGGAGCCGGTCTTCCATCCGCAGGGCTCTCATACTGACTCACAAACAGGGGGCTCCCTGATGCCCACACGGGCCATTGAGGTGCACTGAGGTGGTGCTCGGAATGCTCTTAGTGTCCTTATGCACGCGTTGTGTGATGTCATAGGAAATACACACAAGGAGAGGTAGCATCAGTGTCAGGGCACGTATCATCTTAGGGACACTATCACACCCCATCCATCCTTGTCAGGAGCCACCTATGCTTTGGGATCGGGTACACAGCTGGGCAGACCCTAACAGGCCAGCTCAGGAGCACAGAGCAGCTGTTCCCGGGGAGAGGAGGCTGAGTCAGGACAGGCTGCAAGGTTCAGGAAGGTCCTCAGTGGATATCGGCTGCACTGCTTCTGTCTCTGTCACAACTGAGTATGGCTTCCTGAAGTCAGCCTGCTCCTAAGTGTGGGGAACAGGTCCTGGTGGGTGGGCAGTGTCCACCTCAGGATCACCCAAGCGTCAGGAGGATGCACAGAGTGCAAACACAGCTCCATGTTTTATGGGGAGTCAGGAGAGGGCCATGTGGCCAGGAGTGCCCGTGGGAGAAACTGGCACAGAGCCCACAGTGCCCTCTGCTCCTGCTACACCTGCTTTGTAGATCTGAGGTCAGGACAGACCTGGCATCGGAAACACAGAGGTCGAGAGAGGGAGCAGGCGTGAGTCCCTGTCTCTGCTGTGTGATCACTTGGCTCACAGTTCACAAAGATCCCAGTTCAGAAGGAGGTGGTCGGAATCAACCCAGGGGACTCTGACCCTGGCCTGACACCTGGCATCTCAGACAGCTGGGATTGGAACCAGGTCTAAGGGCCAGGTGTGAGACCCAGAGGCTGCCAGGGTCTAGGCCAGGTTTGATGTGTAGAATTCTAGGCCATGTCCACTAAGGGCTACAGGGACAGAGAAATAACACAGACTGGATGGGAGAGAAATACAGGACATCCTTTGTGAGGAGGATTCCTGGACAAGGCCACGGGCTGTAGAGCACTCGGCCCACCTGGTTGGGTGTAGGGCAGCGGGGGGAGGGGGCAAGGGAAAGAGAGAGGAGAGTGGCAGGATGGGCAGTACCTCCTGGGCAGCCCTCCTGAGCCCCGGTGACCACGCACCTGCTGACGGACATTCAGCACCCTGCTCACGCGGCTGAACTCCATGTCGTCGTTCTCCTTGTTGTACTCATGGAGGGCAAAGTCCACTAAACTCTGCTTATCCTTCTTGTTGATGACCGCATCTTCTAGTTCCTCTACTGAGAGAAGGCTGTTCCTGGAGTGCTTCATGGCCATGGCCGTCATGGCCAAGCTGAAGACCAGGGCAGCCAGGAGCAGCGGAAGGACACGCAGGCCCAGAGCCATGTCTGTGGGATCTGAAGCCCAAGGTGTAGGATGTAGAGGGTAGCAATCCAGACACCACGGTGCCGGTGCCGGCCTAGGGTGGCTCTGCTTTATGCTCTGAGCCTCCAGCCCCTCCCAGCCCTCATCCCTGCCTCCCAGTCCAGTTCCTCCTCTCCTGCCGGCCCCTCCCTTCTGCTGTCCCCCCCAGGGCTGGCATCTGCTCCTCCCTCTCTCTCCTCCCCCTCCCGTTCCTTCCTTTAATCCTGCTCCCCTAATCCCCTTGACCTGTCCCTCCTTGAATTCCCCTAGGCTTGGCCTCCCTGTTCTCCAGAACACTGAAACTCAGAACTCTTATTTCTTCATGAAAAGGGACAGTGTAATTTTGGTTTTCCAGGGTGCTTTAAAGTCTGCAGGGTCAAGGTTACTGGTTCTAGGGAGGAGAAGGTGATTGCAGAAGTTCCAGGAAGCCTAGGTCCTGCCCTGTCCTGGGGGCTCCTCTGCTACAGGGAAGTGAATTCTGCTGAACTTGGAAAAAAGGACCTTAGCTTTCCTTAAGGACTCTTGATGAGTCAGTCAGCCAAGTGACCCAAGAACTTCTCCCAGCCAGGTGGTCCAGGCTACAGGTGGGCGCAGATGGATGATCCAGGTGGGGACACCTGGTGAGGCCCCACAGAGCCACACTAACCCTGTGTGGTTTTCAACTTCTAATGGACACATTAAAAAAGTAAAAAAAAGCTGGGTGTGGTGATGCACGCCTGTAATCCCAGCACTCAGGAGGCTGAGGCAGGAGGATCAGTGCAACTTCGAGACCAGCCTGTGCTACAAAAGTGAGCTCAAGGCAGCCTGAACTCCATAGCGAGATCCTGTCTCAAAAAGACAAAAAAAAAAAAAAAAGGTAAAAAACAAAAATTACAAGTGAGATCATGTTTGTAAAAATATGTCTAACCTTTAAAACAAATGTCATTTGCATGATACAGGAGGATTCTTAATGAGGCACGTTGTACTGAATACGTGTGTGTGTGCATGTGCGTGTGCATGTGTGTGTGCTTGTGTGCGTGTGCGTGTGTGTGTTCTTCAGAATCTTGGTGTTTGTGACTTACAGGGCAGGTGTCCACGGCAACTATCCCCATTTCTAGCCTCTCACGGCTCTGTATGGTGGGGGCTGAACCCCAGCTTCAGGGTGGGAGTTTGGGGTTGGGAACGGCACTTGAGATCATGGATTCATGGCAGCTCCGGCGGAAGGAGACAGAAGGACTGAGGACTGAGATGAGAACACCGGGCATTGGCAAGCGGACTCATGGGACCGAAGAAGACTTGAATAGTGGTGAGGCCAGGACACAGAGCCAGCAGAGGGCACAGCCAGGGGCAGGCCTGGGGCAGGGGCTCTGGCAGTGTCCTAGGAGCAAGAAGCCAGGGGGCTCTGGCAGCACAGGAATGATTTGCTGCCTCAGCCTGGAAGCTGAGGGCAGGACTCTGGGGTGGAGGACAGGGTGGGATCAGGGGGTGGGGCTCCTGAGGGGTATGCGTGAGAGCCCATGGGCAGCTCCTGCTTCTCCCCTGGGGAGTCACACTGTGGCTCTGCTCCTCTGTCCCTGATGGACACCTTGAATGGGTGCTTGCCCACCGTGACATGCTCCATGTCTGTGTGCAGACTCAGGGACTTAGTAATCCACACCTCGAGTGACAGCTCCACCGAGACCCAGAGTGGTCACCACCTGGCCAGCTCCCTGGTGCCCTGGGGTCCCGAGCTCCCGGCCACCGGGCCCTGTTCCCTGTTGGCCCTGAGCTGGGACCTGCTCCTGTTCCTGAGTGTCCCAGGGATGGACTCCCCAGTGAGCGCCTGGGATGTGTCCCTGCCTCAGCTTCCTTTCTGAGCTCCCCTTGTGCTGTCTCCTTAGCCTGGTGTTTGGTCTCTACCTCTCCATCCAGAGAGGAAGAAGGCAGCTGGGAGCCACGGGGCCACCAAAGCCCAGGCTCGGGCAGAGCAGGCCTGGATGGCATAGGGCCTGGAAGAGGAGCTGCCCACTTGGGCCACTCCTGTGCTGCCTGAGTGGGAGGTTAGAGGGCTGTGGACCACGGAATTTGAGGACAGGAAGTGTCCTAGCCCGGGAGTGATGACCCAGATGTGTGCCCGCCAGGTGCCCACCAGCCAGGGTCAGTTTGCCAGAGCATTTGGGCAGAAAAGAGGCTGTGGCTGCAGTCCCCTCCAGAAGCCTCTGCTGCCCGAGGGTCCTTTCTGGGGGCTGAGTCCTGGCCACACAGCGGGACAGCGGCCAGCATACACCAGGAGCAGCCATGTCCAGGGTGGGGCAGAGAGTGGACGGGGTCAGGGAAGAAGCATAAAACTGCAGCACAGACCCTTCTTCTGTGTGAGAGCGTGCCAGAGGAACACGGTGGTCCTGGGCCTGCGCCTGGGTCTCGCTGCTTGTGGGAGGTGCCAGATAAAAGAAAGAGATAAGAACAGCAAAACTTTATTCGCCTCTGCCTCTTGTTGTCGCTCTGATGGGCTGCTTTATTTGTGGGGACATGAGGGTCGGGCCCAGGTTGTTCTGCTTCATCCCCGTCATTCACAGGTGCTGAGGAGCGCTGCGGCAGGTGACAGGCCCGCCACTGTGTCATGGGACTGAGTCAGCTCCTTCAGGGTGGGCTCTGGCTACAGATCCAGTCCTGCTTACCCTACAGTGAGAGAGGGAGGGATGGCGTTCCAGGACAGTGAAGGACAGGCACCTGTCCTGAGGGCCCTGCACCCAGCCGGGCCCTGTGAGGGGAGGGAGGAGCGCAGAGCTTGAGCTTGTCCTTGACAAATCATCAATTCATGGAGAAATCATGGACAAGGTGGTGGGCTTTGTATTCTCTTAGGGGCTGTGCTCCCCAGCTGTGTGGTATCCGTGGTGGGGGTGGATAGGTCACATATGGGCAGCCCAGTCTGAGGAACCCTAAGGCCACAGCCGAGCTTCTGGAAGCAGAGAATCCTGGATGCTCTCTCCTGAGGGCAGCCATAATGTCCTGGTTTCCCAGCCTAGGATCCAGCCATACAGCACTGCCCTGGTCATCTCCTCTGCTGCTCCTGGATCACACCCATCTCACAGTGCTGGGGTCCACCTGTTCCCTCCAGCTACACGGACACACGTGTCTCGTGTTGGGCTGGTATGTAGATACACACTCACATATTGCATACTTGCTGAGCATTCTGAGAAGGCCGGCACTGCTGTCCAGCCCCCCAGAGCACAGGCCCTCAGGGAGGAAGTGGGTTGACGCTCTGACCAGAAACCATCCTGTTCCCTCTGTCTGTGGGGAGTTCTTCACGGAAGCCCTTCCGAGACCCAAGGTCTCTGCTTAAGCCTACCTTTTCATCTTCACTACCAGTACTTTCACAACTCCCATGTGGGTGTCCAGAAGTGGGCCTCTAAGTTTAGAACCTGAAATCCACCTGAAAAACTTACTAGCAATGGCCTTTGGCAGCCTGGTGCTTGCTTGTGTGAGGTGAGTAAGGCCGGCCAGGGACTGAGGTCCCCAGGCTGCTCCAGGTCCTTCCTGCAGGCTTCCCCTGGATCCTCTGTCCCCTGGGAGAGGTGGCTGCATGTTTTGGATTCTGGAAACTGAGCTCAGAGAAAACTGCCCAATTCATGTCGGCCCATGCAGGAAGAGGAGGTGAGCCATGTCCACCCCTCTCCCAATGGCCCCGGGTGGGCCTCATCTGGACAGCAGTGGCTTCCTGGGTGGCAGAGGCTGCAGCGTGGATGAAACTTGGGAAGTAGCTCATCCTTCTGCACTGCAGCTGCCCTGTGAGATGGCACAGATACAGACTTTGGGGCCCTTTGGCTCAGGCTCCCCCCTAGCAGCAGGGACTTTGCTCCTCCCCACTTCCTGCTGTAGGCAGGGCAGCCTACCACCCTTTCATGCTTCCCCCGAGGGGCTGGTGGGGCCCAAGGAGCCCAGCTCTGCCTTTTTCTTTTGGCTCTGTTGCCTGGCCCTGAGCCTGCCCATATTGGGCCCGGCTTAGCTCCTTCCCAAGCTTTTTCTCGGGATGGAGAGGCAGGGAAAACCCTGTAGTGCCTGCAGTTGGGGGTCAATAATCGCCTCCCATGGATGGGATGAGTGCATACCGATTGCATGCGACAGCCGTGACCGAGCTAACCCAGCCCCGCTGGGTCTCCTCACACACTGTGTGCTCTTCTAGAGTGGGAGCCTGAGCTCCGCTCCTCCAGCTCTCCACGGAGCACTCAGTTCTCTTCCCGGCCTCTCTCCCTCTGCACGGCACCCTCACCCCCAGTCTCCACGGCCACGCTACCCCTTCACCCCCCATAGTCCAGCATGGGCCCGGAAGTGTGCACTGTCTTGCTTCCTGCCCACAGTTTCTTCCATATTGCCACAAATGTCAGGATAGAATTCCTTTCGTGGATGAGCGCCATTCCAGTGTGCACTTAGACTGTGTTTCCTTTACTGTTTGCCCCATGGGTCACCTGGGGGCAGCCCTCCTCTGGGCTGCTGTGACCTCCCTCTGGTAATCTCAGAAGCCAGTGTCTCTGATTTCCCACACAGAGAGAGGTGCATAGGAAACACTGAGGATGATCTGGGAAGTGGGAGCAATCACCTGGCCCCAGGGAGGGTGGTTGTCACCGAAATGATAGACACTGACACATACTGGCAAGTCTGGAGAACAAGAGCTCATGGTCACTCGCTGGATAAGCACAACCTTATGCACAGTGACCTGCAAGGCTTTCTAGGAACCAAAACTGGAAGAGCGCATGTGCTCTGCCTCTGCTGTGTTGGGTGGACACACAACTCAGCACTTATTGCAGGGGCTGAGAGCCAGTCCAGGGAAGGCCTGAGGATACCCTGCCTCTGTAACTCTGCAGGGACTGAAGGGAGAGGGGAGGGCAATGCTGTGGCCCTAAGAAAGGTGCCCAGTAGTCCCCAACATGGTCTCACTGGTGACCTGAGCTGAGCCTTCTTGAGGCCAGAAGGGACAGGACTTCATGACACTCTGGACAAGTGGAGCACAGTGACAGCAGAAGCTGAGCAGGGCAAACCGTGCTGGGCGATGTTTACTCTGCGCTCCCCTGACCACGCTGGGGTCAGAGCTGCAGACAGCAGGTGCAGAGCCATGGGTGTGGGTCTCCCAGCCTTGCCTGGAGGCTCCTGTGGCTCCCGCTGAAGGGTTACTGCTCTCTGCCTTGCTCACCTGCAGTCAGCGCTCTGTCCCAGCTAGAAGCTGAGCAGATGCCTGTCTCCCTGCCTCCCTCAAAATCGCACATAGATGCTCATCTTTGGTTGAGCCGATCTGATGCATGACTCTGGAATTTGAATTCAGGTCTGCTGACAGGGCCTCTCAGCAGGGGTGGAGCCATTCACGGTACCAGCTGTGGCTGGCATTGCCTGTGTCCATCACCCTATAGTGCTCACAAATGTCCCACCTTACAGCTGGGTGAGTCCCAGCTGGTGAACTGGCACACGTGCATGCTCTCATAAAGGTTGGCTCTGGGCTTTCCTTGGTGCTCTCTGGTACCTGTTGCAGTCAGAGTTTACCAGGGAAATAATAGAGGACACAATTGATAGGATTATTTTATAATAGTTACCCAAAGAGTCATATACAAAGAGAGTACAGGAAATCTGTCCATATACTGAAGACTTAAAGAATCCAGCTGAGGGCCTGGAATCCACAGTGAAGTCCTGTATGAGTCCCGGTGAGACCTAGAGCCCATCGCAATGCCCCGCACGACTCCATCTGGAGGTTTTAGAGCCCATGACAATGTATCTTGCAGGTCTGCCTCATGGATCTGCACTGTGAAGGCCCAAAGGTCAGCGGTGGAAGCCGGAAGTCTGTGCCAGCAGGATGAGGGATCTGAACTGGAGCCAGGAAGCAACACTCGAGGTAAGAACCACAGCTCCTCCCAAAAGTAATGTAGCTGTCCTCAGGGACAGCGAGGTCCCCAGCTCTTCCGATGATAACAGCCAAGTTTGTATCAGGAAAGCCAGAGCAATGAGCTCCTCCAGGACAGTGAACAGTGTACCATCTTCCACTCCAGAGCCAGGAAGTGATGCTCAGAGTAAGGGTCAGGGCTCCCCAAAAGTGAACCATAGCCATTCTCACTGACAATAAAGTCCCAAGCTCCTTTGCTGATGAGAACAGCTGTGTTCATATCAGGAATGCCACCATGACAAGCTCCTCGAGGAGAACCAACAGCTCCCAATAATCTCTCCTTCTCCTGTTCTGTCTCTGACGACACCAGCAACAATGTGGACCGCACATATCCAGCACCATGCTGACTCAGTTCAGCTGAGTGTGACAAGTGGGCCCCCGGTTGTCGGTCTACCACAGCCTCCTACATGTGATTCACACGAATGTCTGAATCCAAGGCTTCTGGGCACTGTTACTGTGATTCCAGGCCCAGGGGCCCGACCAGCTGAATTCAGGTGTGGGACGGAGCAGAACCCAGCCAGGCTGTGTAGCCCACAGCAGTGTCTGGAGTTGTTGGCCACAAGTTGAATAGATCTGTAGGCTCCTGCCCACAGTCCAGGACTCCTGATGGCAGCTCCTTTGAGGCCCACGGTGAAGGTCACAAAGAACCAGATGCCAGGGGACCTTAGCCCTTGGGGAGTTAGGATTGAAGTGCCTGAGCAGGCAAGGGTGAAGGACAAATCCAGCCTCCAAATGCCTGGGCTATGCGAGTCTCTGTGTCATACACATCTATCCCCAAAGTGAGCATTCTTGGGGGTGACTTGTGACTCGGAACTGGGACCCACAGACAGTCTGCTGGGTCCAAGCAGGCTGTCCTCTGTTTCAGTTTCATGGCACAGCATGTGGCTTTTGATCTGACTCACACCTGTGGTTCGAGGGGACTTCATGTGGTCCTGCTGTGGTGCTCCCCCTGTGTGGCGACTGCAGCCTCTTCCTGGACTTCATTTCTCTGCACTCACCTTTTTCCCTGTCTTACTGTCCTGGATGCTCAGGTCCTGGGGAGAAGGAGAAGGAAGCACCCAGCTTACAGCCACAGCGGCGCGTTCCCAGGCGTGTTGCTGGGTTCGGTGCAGGTGCTGGGGCAGAGCCCACTCAGCCTCCGGGGCAGAGTAGGGATTAGGGCAGGCCAAGGGAATCGCAGCTCCCTCTGCACAGAGGCAGTGACTCAGCCTGGCTGGGTGGGGGCAGGGGTGAAGCAGGGTGCTGTGCAACAGTCCTCTCTGGACCCGAGGCGACCGAGAGGAGGGAAGAGGTCAGTCTGGAAATGCGATGTCCCGCGCTTTCTGATGCTGTGTCTGTGAGGGCAGGTGACACGCACAGCCCTGCTGTGATCCCATTTCCTTCAAGGCCTGGCTGTGTGTCATGCTCTATATCATTTCTCTCTGGTCTTCTTGGGACTGTGGCAGGGCTGAAGTGTGGGTGGTCTTGGGGACACCTGCATTCTCCACCTCAGCTTCCAGGCTGGAGCCAGCTCCCTCTGTACCCAAGGCACCTCCTCCCCAAGCAGCTGCAGTGGTCACGCCACATAGACCCTTCCCAGGCAGCCACCCCTATCCCAGTGCCTCTGGCACTTCCGAGGCGTGGCCTATGCCCCAGGCCTGCTTCAGCATGAGCCAAGCACCTGTGCCCATGGGTCACTGAGGCCCTGGACTGCAGAGGCCAGAGCCCTCTCAGCCTGCTGTGGGGCTGCACCCCTCCCTGCTACCCACCCCCTGTGAGGTCTCCCAGGAAGTCTTGGGTAGCAGGGTGATGGCCTCTTCTCAACAGCTTGGTCCCAGACCAAGCTGTGTGGGCTGAAGACGGAGCACAGAGCACCCCAAACACCCACGGAGGGACAGAGACAGTGTTCCCCTGAGTATTTCAGCCTCTGTGTCTTCACCAGGCTCAGCCACAAGTAAGAGGAGCACAAGCTGCTGTTTATTCCCAGGTATGAAGAAGACAAGAATCAAGAGTAAGTGAGTGGACTGGGGATGTAGCTCAGTGCTAGAGCGTTTGCCTAGCATGCACAAGGCCCTGAGTTCAAACACCAGTACCACTGAAAACAAAATGAACGAGAGTAAGTGAGGAAGGGCTGGCCATATAGCTCAGGGGATGAAAGTGCCTGTTTAGGCAGAGTGCAGTGGCCGGGGTTCAATCACCAATGCTCCATGCTGGGCCTGACCCCAGGATATGCTGAGATAGTGATTGAGACTGGGCATGGTGGTGCATGCCTGTAATCCCAGTACTTGGGAGGCTGAAAACAGGAGGATCACTATGAGTCTGAGCTTTGTAGTGAGTCTATACACCCTGTAGACCCTGTCCTAAGTGCATAAGAGAAAAAGAGCAAGTGAGGAAGTCATTTCCTCCTTTGTCAGAAGCTGCCTCTATGCCCCTTATCCAACATCCCCGTCTCTGAGAATGACACAGCCACCTCGTGTGGCTTCCATCAGAGACGGTGTGGCTGACAGACCCTGACTCAACGTCATGCTGTCTCGCTTTGCCCATGAGCCACGCAGGAGTAACCATGACCTCCTGAGTCTTCCTGCACCGTGTTCTGTGAGAAGCCACTGCTGCAGCTCAGTGCATAGACAGGGTCACCCACGTGCAGGGCATGTGCCTGCCAGTCAGAGATGAGATGTTGGTCTGGCTCTGTTCTCCAGGGACCCAGGGCCTGGATCCTCCATGTCCTCACAATGGCAAGGTGGAAGGGCTAGCCCGGCTGCGCTAGGTTGGACACTGGATTTGGACAAATACTTTGAGAATGCTAAGCGCACACTCTACTGCAGAGCCACACCTGCTAGCTACCAGAGCTTTTCAGGCCCCGTTTACACCACACCTGCTAATACTCCATGGTTGAGGCCTTGTTAGAAAGTTAAGTGAGATAGTGTGTGTGAGGTGTTTAGAATAGTACATGGCATTATCTAGTAATATCAACCATTCAGTTGGTCAGTATCTGTCTACCAATCTGAGTCACCTATATCTATCATCATTGTATTTATGCACCTATTATCTATCAATCAATCTGGCAATCACTATGCATGTTATCTATCATCTATTATTTATCTGCATATCATCTATGTATCATATATCTGTCATTTATCATTCTACCTACCAATATCTATCGAACAGTCATTATCTATATCTATCTGCCTATAATCCATCTATCTTGGATGTTTCCTGTTACTATAACAGAATACCTGGTTCTGAGTACTGCACAAAGGAAAGAGTTTCATCTGGTGGCCACGAGTCGCAGCAGCATGGTTCTGGAGTCCCAGTGAGGCTCCAGAGGCCCCATTACACCCAAGCAGACATGCCAAGAGGGTGTAGTTATAGAAGGGGCTTGACAAACGGTGCCCACTGAGTGACAGAACCTCCCAGGGACAAATCAAACCTAGCAGGCTGCACCTACTCATCAGCCAGCACAGATGTTTCCTGTGCTGCCCAGGACCTGACGACCTTGGGGCTCCTTACCTCAGGATCACCACCTCTCAGCACTGTCACATGGGACCTGACTTTCTGCACAGCGCCTTGGGCAGAGCACTGTCATATGAGACCTGGCTTTCTGCACAGCACCTGGAGGCATACAGGCAGGTGCATCCCTGCAGCTAAGCCCTGTGCTTCCTGCTGAGGGCAAGTGGGGTGGAGTTTTACCCTGAGGGTTGTGCTGTGAGGTTGTGGCTTCAGGAAGACCCAGGCAGGCAGTGAGGACACTCAGGTTGGGCTTTGCGGGAGCCATAGGGATCACTGACTCGGATCTGGAACCAAGAAAGTCTCTTCATGTCTCCAAGACCCAGCCTTAGCTAGGATTCGCCCAAAAGAAAGACAGGGGAGGAAGTGTTAGTGCCATCTATTGTGCAGAGGTCAGGGATGCTGGTCAACATCCTGAAGAGCACAGCGAGCTCCAGAGCAAAGAATGCCAGGTTCCACGTGTGTAGAACAAGGAACCAAGGCTCCTTGTTCTAACCTCACAGCAGGCAGAGCCTGGCATACACACTGAAGCTCCTTATTGTAATCTCTCAGCTGTCAGAGCCAGGATGTACACACGACCACAACCTCAGTCTGTATGAGATCAATTTTTAAATGGAAACTACGAGCTCACATCGATGTCAGTTCCAATGCAATGGTGTTCCTTCCAGCCCCTCTTTCCTCAGCCATCGACCTGACCCCATCACACCCTTAGTGTTCCAATTCTAGAATCCAGAGGAAGTGAAGCATTATTCTAGATCCCTGTCTCCCAGTTTGTTTGCAAAAGACTTGACTTCTGAGGGTACAGGGTCTGAAGATAAAAGTCTTTGTGAGAACTAAAGAGATTTAATCAACTTCTATAATGTGGGTATTTTCTGTTTTTTTTTGCTTGTTTAATATGTATTGACATCTTTATAAGAAGACGTTGAATATAGAATACTTCTAATGTGTTTTCTGAGGAATCTTCCAAGCTTTAATTAGGAACACAGCTTATATTAATTCATGGAGCTTCATATATGTTGCAAACATGTTTGTAAAACAATCTTTTGACTTTTCTCATCTTGCAAGGAATTGTTCTGGATTTTGCATGAACTAAAGGGTTTTGTACATTTGAGGAAATGCAGAGCTGGAAATAACCATAGAGCAAATTTGCTACATAATAACACACACTTCTGACATAAGGGATTCTGTGCATGTGCTGCATGTGTGTCTGACTGTATGAATTTTTCTGTGTGCATGTGTGATTATGACTGCATGTATATATGTGTGTGTGTGACTGCATATGTGGAGTTGTGTCTGTGATTCTGTTGGGGCTGTCAAGTGTGATCGTGGGGGAATGTGAGTGTGTGTTCATGCCCCAGATGAGTGGCCAGACAGCTGTCCCTGTGGGTGTCCATGAGGGGATCTTACTGCCCCTCCCTCAGAGCTGGGTCCTCAGGAGCATCTGACTGCCTTTATCTGGGTCACTGGGTTGGCCCCTGGGCTGTCAACAATATGTGTCATTCCCCGGGGGCCACTGCACTACACATAGTCTCACTTTGCTTAGTGTGCTAGTGGCTCCAAGAAGCCTCCATCCCGAGACCCCAGGCCTGAGGGAGGGTGGGGTGTGCACCAGCTCTCTGTGCCCCTCCACATCCTTCCCTTGGTCCTTATTCTGGCTGGGCTCACTGTCTGCTTCCTCCCTGGTGTAGCTGCAGCCCATGACACAGGGCTGAGTCAGGCATCTTTGGATTAAACTATCATGTCCTTTAGCAAAACTTATAATGTGCGTTTCCCACATCATGCAGCAGAGGAGAATGCACACTAATCCAAAGGTCTGAATCACCATTTAGGAACAACCGACCTCAGTGGGAACTCCAGGCTGCCCAGCCCTGCCCAGGGTCTCATCTCCCCAGTGCTCGCACTTCTGCAGGGTGGAGCCTGGCTTCAGGCATGCACTCAGTAGCGAGATGGGCATGGTGAGCTCAGCATCTGCCGGGATCACATTCTCACTGGCCAGATCCATGAGAAATGTGAGTTTTACTGTACTGTGCTTGGTTGACTGGAGAAAGACTAGCCTGGGAGTGGGTTTGGTAAAGCACAGCTCCGGTTGTGTCTGTGGATCACTGACATGGAGCACAGCAAACACAGTGGGGAGACCCAGCCTGGATGTGGATTGCTCTAGACAATAGGCTTGTAGCCTGGATGGAATAAAAAGGGAAAGAAGCCCAAACATGCCAGAAGAGCTTGAGCATTGGGACACCTATCACTTTATTCTTTTGGCTCAGGTATGGTTTGGTTACTTTGATTCTCTGCTGGTGTCATGAGTTTTAGAATGTTTTTATTTAGTATTGTGAATGGCGTTGTTAGCATTTTGAATGATAATTGCATTTTATGCCCCTTTTTGTAGCATAGCCATCTTGACCATAGTGATTTGGCTTATGAAGGTATACTTTATGTCTATTAAAAGCACCGAAAAAATAGCCTCTATTAGTTATTGTTCACTTAGAAAGGGAAGCAATATAAAATATATGTATTGCTATGGTTTGTGTCTAGATGTCACCTCAAAGCCTCATGCAGTCATGGGATGGACTTCTAGAGTTTTTGACTGATGCATAGTCCGATGCTGGGCTCATAGGATGAATGCTACACTGGCCCTGGGGCAGATGACCCGCATACAATATAAGAGAGAGAAAGAGGCTTGCTCTAGCCTGTTCCAGCTGCTCCTCTCATTTTGCTCTTGCTGCTTTTGCTGTTTTCCACTGCCATAAGCTGTTGCTTTCTCTCACGTACCACTTTGTCTTGGATCCAGCTGAGTATGGATGGAAACTTCCATAGACTGTGAGCTAAATAAACCTTTTCTTGCCGGGCGTGGTGGCGCATGCCTGTAATCCTAGCACTCGGGAGGCTGAGGCAGGAGGATTGGTGCGAGTTCAAGACCAGCCTGGGCTACAAAAGTGAGCTCAGGACCAGCCTCAACTGCATAGCGAGACCCTGTCTCAAAAAGACAAAAAAAAAAAAAAAAAAAAAAAAAAAAACCTTTTCTTCTTTAATTTTGGGTGTAAGATATTTTGTTCCAGAAATGAGAGAAAAGTAATAAAGTATAATTATGCTTTATTAGGCAGGTAAAAGGGTCAGAAATGGGGTAGCCATGATGGTGGCCTATGGAATGAGAGGTGAAATAATCCAAGATGGTGCCCCATATTGGCCGTCTGGAGAATCTACAGCCATGCAAGGGTGGGGGGCCTCGAAGTTCACTATAGCCACTGCTGTGAGTCTGGGTCACAAAACCAAAGAGCCTGCACTGGAAGGCTGAAGAGCTGAAGCCCACCCAAAGCTGATGGTGAAAACTGGAGCTCCTCTGAAGAAGAGGGAGGAATTGTTTTCTGTTTCTTGCCCTTCCTTCCAGGCCACGAGCTTATTGGCTGACGCCAGGTCTGTGTCTCCCCTTCAGTTTTCAGCCTACATGTCAACACTGAACAGACACAGCAGAGCATCCTAATCTGCCATGTGGCTCTTCCTCAAGTCCTGTTGATATGCCACAATTAATAATCACTTGTGTCAGTCAAAATTGAGCAAGTGAGATGAAGGAGAAAGTAAAAGTACAAATAAGAATATGACCATTTTTCAGTATTTTGGGCATTAATGAACAGCAAATCAAAGTAACTCTGAGATTCCATTTACCTCAGGCAGAACGGCAACCGTCAAGAACACAAAGCCAAGGATGCTGGCAACCTTGATGTGGAGTGTGAGGTAGAACAGCTACTGTGAACATCACTGTGGCTCACCCTTAAAAATCTTAAGTTAGTTTAGTCTTTTCCAAAGCAAATTCCAATCCACTCCTTCCTATGCAAGTGATGGCGAGAATGAAGAGGCAAAGATATCTCTGTAGTTATGGGGTGCCAAAGTGGTCCTATGTCTAGTCAGAACAAAGGCTAACTGCACCAAAAGCCATGGCTGAAGCTGGGCATTATTAATTTGTGAAGAGGTGAGTGACTCAGAGTTGGGTCACTATAATAATGGTGGCAAGTTAGAATTGCCATGCCTCTTCTGTGTATTTCACCCAAAGAGAGAAAGATGTCATTGTGTAGTGACGTATGCACACTTGAGTTTACTGCAGTGTAGTTCACAGTAGCTGGAATAAGGAAACATCTTAGATGCCCACCAACAGACGAAGGGCTGAGGAAAATGGGGCATAGATGAGCAACAGAGGAAAGTGCCCTGGTCTGAGGGATCTGCACATGGAGCAACCCTTTACTGTCACTTGCTCAGGTCTGGTGCTCATGTCCTGCTCCACAAACTTCACCTTACCCTGTCAAATATCGCATCACCACCTTCACTACTATTATTAGCACCATCACTTTCGGAAATATCTCCATAATTAGCAAAGATCACCTTCATACTCACATCACCACCATAACGTTCATCCTCCTCCTCCTCATCACCATCACCGTCATTGTCCTTTTCTCCCGCATCATGGCCAGCAACATCACCACCATGCTAGTAGCTAGCTTCAATCCATTCTGGAGGAGCACCAGGGCTCCCTCTGAAAGAAGACACATTGTATTTTGGCTCGCCTTTGCCCTAGCTCCATGCACTGATATATACAGAGAGGGGTAACAAAATGCTCTACTCCTTCCATTGGAGGTAAGCAGAGCAAATGGGTCTAGCTGAGGCACTGATGTGTATAGCCTTGGAACCAAAGGCATGAGTCTTGTATTCCTCCAATAGTTCCCTCCTATTATATGCTAGCTAGGTCAAAAGAGATCATGCTTCTGACTGAGACTGAGCTTCAAGAAAGATGCCATAAAAAAAAGACAGTCAGATAGCTCAGTGGACTAAAGTGCCTGCTTAGACAGAGCACGCTGGGGCTTGATCCCTGGCATACCATGCAGGACCCAACACCAGAACCACAGAGAAGGCCATTGAGACTGGGCATGGTAGCTTTCTCCTATAATCCCAGGACTTGGGAGGCTGAAAACAGGAGAATCACTGTGAGTCTGATCTACATAGTGAGACCCTATAGAACCTGTAGACTCTGTACCAAATACATAAAAAAATAAATAAATAAAAGGAAAGAGGCCATGAGGTCTCTTTCATTATATATCAGAACTAAAACAACCAACTGAAAACACAAGATACTCCTTAAAATTGTGTTATGCAGATTCCTCCAAAATGAGAGGGTCCCTGTTACTAGAATCTGGCACTCTTTCTGCATATTGCAGAGGTGCTATGGTGCTCCTACTTAGCCCAGTTCACAGCACCCATATACTTCCCTCCATTGTTCCAGTCACTCAACCTCAAGCATTTTACCTCTTCATGAATTAATAAAATGCAGGCTCAGCTCTGGGTTGTGGCTTTTGGCCCATTTAGCCTTTGTTATGACTGGACTTAGGACCACCTAGGCGCTCCATGGCTGCATATATGTCTTTGTCTCTTTTTTTCTGCCGTTCTTGCATTGGAAGGAGTTGATTGCAATTTACTCTTAAGAATTCCAATAGCTATTATCTGGGGTTACAGTTAAAAATTCCTCTGGATCGCAACAATGTCCAGGCCAGATTCTTACATTTGGTGGCCAACATGGGGCACGAACTCACAACCATCTCATCTCAAAGGCCACTACCCAGATTTCAGTGCTGTCAATATACTGGGCCTTGTGTGGATGAATTACAGGTAAGCAGGGCATTTTACCTCATTGAGGCGCTCAGATGCAACAAGGAGTCCTCAAGAGTAACATGGGACAGTGTCCTGCTTTAACTACATAATAGTGACAGTCTATTCAATTGATTATAATGCTGTTGAAAGATGCAGGTATTTGTTATGGCTTGTGTCTGGGTGTTCCCCCCAAAGTCTCACGAAATCTGAAACAGAGGTGGCTGAATCTAAAGTTTGTGATTAGTTCATTGTCTAGGGGTAGGATTGGCAGGTAGCTTGCATACAGTATAGGGTAGGGGACCAGGCTCTCTCCTCTCCTTTTGCTCGTGACGTTTTTACTGTCTTTCTCTCCCAGCCTGTTCCACAGGTTACTATTTAATTTCCAGATGTTTGTAGAGCTTTTGTTGTTTCATATGCCATTAATTTTAAATTTTGCTACACTATGGTCAGATAATACACTTGGAACAATTTCAATTCTTTTGCATTTACTTAAGTATATTCTGTAGTGTTGGCAGCAGAAGTTAGGAATTGCTCATATGGGTGGGGTAAGACAAGGCCACTGTGCCTAATGCAGTAGAGCTACCTCAGTCTTTTTCTTTTTAGAATTTTATTTTTCTGGCTGCATGTGGTGGCACACACCATCCTAGCACTTGGGAGGCTGAGGCAGGAGGACTGGTACAAGTTTGAGACCAGCCTGGGATACGAAAGTGAGTTCAAGGCCAGCTTGAACTGCATAGCAAGACCCTGTCTAAAAAAGACACAAAAAATTATTTTTCTAGCACTGTCTAGAAAAGTCCTTTTTTGTTTAATTTAATTTTATTTTGAAACGTAAAAGCAAAAGCAAGAATAAAAATCAGAAACAAAGACAGAAACAGGGCAACATACAATACATGTTACAGACTTTCAAGCAAGTAATAGCTGATTAACAATGGATGATATATTATCTATTTTTATCATCAAATCTCTTGCTCAGATTAACAGATATCATTATGTAAGATTGGGCGTGTGGTTGCATATTACTGCTTGCTTTCAAGAAACCTTAAATTTTCATGGTCTCTTTTTTTTTTTTTACCTTTTCTTTAAAAATTTTTTGTTTTAAAGAGAGTATAGTAATAATTGTTATGAAATTAGAAATGGTACACATTTATAAGACCAAGATAACTGGTATTCAAGCATGGGTTTTGTATTACACATTGCTTTCCTCAATGTATTTGCTTAGGTCACAGATAGCAGCATATAGTTAGTGAAGGGGCAAACTATACACATTAATGATATTCCGAAAAACTGATGGAGATTTTTAGTACAGTCCCCTCAGCCATCATGGATATATACTTGCATGTTTTTCTCCTACCTTTTTTCTTATCTTTTCTCCTTTCTCTCCCCTTCATTGTTTAATCCTTAAGTTCTGTTTCTATTTTACAATATCAGTTATACATTTAAGGTTTTATTTCTTCTTTTGGGTTCTTACACTAGGGAGACAATATGATATTTACACTTGTGGGTCTGGTTTATTTCACTTATGAGTGTAGCCTCTAGTAGCATCCACTTACTTGTGAAAGCTTCAAGTTTGTCTTTATAGCTGAGTAATACTCTATTGTATAAAAATACTATATCTTTTCATCCATTCTTTAGATGATGGGCATTTTCATTGCTTCCAAGATTTGTCTATGACAAATTGTGCTGCTATCAAATGGGTGCACATATATTATTATGGTGTGATGTTTGCAGTTATTTTGGAAAAATACCCAAGAGGGGAAGAGCTAGATTGAATGGGATTTCCAGTCGTAGTTTTTTGAAGAGTCTTCACACTGATTTCCATAGTGGTTGTATCAGTCTACATTCCCATCAACAGTGGAAAAGGCTTCCTTTTTACCTGTAGCTTCTCCAGCATTTATTGGTAGCTGATTTATTTATGATAGCCATTCTTTCTGGGGTGAGATGGTATCTCAATGTTATTCTAATTTGTGTTTCTCAAATGGCCAGTTGTGGAACATTTTTTCAGGTATTATTTGCCTCTTGTATTTCTTCCTCTGAGAAGTGTGTAATCATCTCAGCTTCCCCTTTTTGGACTGAGTCTTTAAATTTGGGGTCCTAATTTTTAAAATTCTCTATAAATTCCAGATAGAAGACCTTTTCTGAGTGATTGTTTACTAAGATTTTTTTCCAAATTTGTGGGTTATCTTTTCTCTCTGTTGGTAGTTTCTTCTCACATGCTGAAACTTCTCAATAAGAGGAGGTCCCAGTTGTTGATTCTTTGAAGTATTTCCCGTGCAGTTTGACTTTTGTTCATGAACTGCCTGCCTACCCTTATGTCTTCAAGATTTCCACCTAATTTCTCTTCCAGGAGATTTAGTGTTTGTGTATTAATGTTTAGGTCTCTAATCCATTTTGGTTTTAGTTTAGTGCATGGTGATAGACCTCAGTCTAGCTTCAATTTCAGCATGTGAAGAGCCAGTTTTTCCAGCACCATTTGTTGAAGAGTCTTATCTTTCTTCCAGTAAACATGTTTGGCCCTGTTGTCAAAGATAAGGTGGCTGAGTGTATTTATGGTTGTATCTGCATTTCCTAATCTATTCCATTGAATCTCAGGTCTATTTTTTGCCAGTGCAATGCTGATTTTATCACAGTAGTTTTGTAGTATAATTTCAAGTCAGGGATTGTAGTACCTCCTGCCTTGTCTTTGTTGCCCAATATTTTCTTTTCTATTTCAGGTTTTTTCTGGTTCCAAATAAATTTTAGGAATGTTTTCTCTGGACCTGTGAGATATGTTGGTGATATTTTGATAGGGATTGCATTAAATCTGTATAACAATTTTGTGAGTGTGGCCATTTTCATAATGTTGGTTCTTTCTATCCAGGAGCAAAGAATATCTTTCCATTGTCTGAAATCTTCTTTAATCTCTTTTCTCAGAGTACTATAGTTTTCTTTGTTATATTGATTTACTTCCTTAGTATTGATTCCTAGGTAGTTCATTTTTTTGTATGCAGTTGTGAAGGGTATCGTTTCTCTAATATCTCTCTCAGGGTGTTTGTTATCCGTGCAGAACTATGCAATTGATTTTTGGGTATTGACTTTGTAACCCGCTATGCTACTGAATTTATTTATTAATTCTAGGAGCTTTTTGGTGGAGTTTTTGGGTCTTTCGAGTATCATGTCCTGTACAAATAATGATAATTTAGCTTCTTCTTTACCTATTCTTATTCTTTCGATTTCTCTCTCTTCTCCAATGGTTCTAGCTAATGATTCCAGAACTATATTGCATAGGAGTGGTGATAGAGGATATCCTTGTCTTGTACCTAATTTGAGAATAAAAGATTTTAGTTTTTCTCCACTTAGATTTATGTTGGCTGGTGCATTGTCATACATGTCCTTATCAGACTAAGGTAGAGGCCATCTATTCCAAGTTTCTGTAGGGATTTGATCATGAATAAATATTAGACTTGTTAAAGGCCTTTTCTAAGTCAATTGAAATGCTCATATGGTTTTGTATTTGGCTCTATTGATATAGTGTATTACACTTGTAAATTTGCAAATGTTGAACCATCCTTGCATCCCTGAGATGAATCCATGGTGTATAATCTTCTTGATGATTTGCAGTATTCTATTTGTTAGGGTTTCATTGAGGATTTTTGCATGTATATTCATGAGGGACATTGATCTGTAGACACTTTTTTCGTTGAATCTTTCTCTGGTTGTAGTATTGTATAATGCTTGCCACCAGGAATGGTTTTGGAAGTATTGCTTCCTTTTTCACTTTGACTGAAGAGTTTGAGAAGTATAGGGATTAAATCTTGCCTAAATTTCTTGTAGAATTCAGCAATGAATCCTTCAGGACCTGGGACATTTTGTGTTGGTAAATTTTTGCTACATTTTTAATTTCATTTGCTGATAATGGGTTGTTCAGAGCTTTTATATTTTCTTGATTCAGTTTTGGTAATTTGTACCTATCTAGGAATTTGTTCATATCTTTTGTGTCCTTGATTCTGTGAGAGTAAAGATTCTCAAAGTAGCTGTTAAGGATCTTCTTACTTTCCATAGGATCTGTAGTAATTTTACCCTTTTCATTGGTTTTTGCTTGAATCTGAGTTTTTTTTTCTTCTTTCCTCTCTTTGATGAAGTTAGCTGGGGGGGGGTCTATCAATTTTATTTAATCTTTCAAAGGAGCAGCTTTTTAATTTATTAATTATTTGCATTGTTTTCTTTGTCTGAATTGCATTAATTTCTGCTCTAATCTTTTTTTATTTTTTCCCATCTTTGAGCTTTGGGCTTGGTTTGATTTTCCTTTTCTAGAAGCTTGAAGTGCCATATTAGGGTATTTATTTGTTCTTGCTCTGTTTTCCTAATGTGTGAGTTTTCTGATATAAATTTCTCTCTAAGAACTGCTTTCATTGCATCCCACAAATTCCAGTAAATTGTGCCTGTATTTTCATTGAATTGCAGATATTGTTTAATTTTTTTGTTTAATTTCATCAGTAAACCATTGGTTGCTGAGGAGGTTCTTGTTTAATTTCCATATGTTTATGAGATTTTTGTGATTTCTTTTTTCATTATCAGTCTCATTGCACTGTGGTCAGGCAATATGCATGGGACAGTTTCTGCTTTCTTGCATATACTTAAGTATGATCTATGGACTAGTATGTGGTCTATCTTAGAAAATGTTTCATGGGAAGCTAAAAGGAATGTGTATTCAGATGCTGGGTGGAACACTCTGTATATGTCCATTTGTTTAAAGGTTTGGTGCAGTTCTGCTACCTCTTTGCTAATTTTGTGTCTGCTTCACCTATCTTTTTTGGGATAAGGGGATGTTAAGGTCCCCTGTTAAGATTGTGATATTATTAGATTTTTCATGTCCTTTAAGATTTGCCTTATATAGTTAGGTGCTCCATGTTTGGTGCATACATGTTTATGACTCCTATCTCCTCCTCTTAAATTTTTTTCCCCAGTCTATACATAGTGCCATTCTTTATCTCATTTGATCATTCATGGTTCAAAGTCCAGATTGTCTGTGAACAGAATAGGTAGCTAAATTCTTTATGGGTTAAACATGTTTTTTTGTATTCAGCATATTGCTGTCAATCTATTTCTTTTAGCTGGTGAATTGAGTCTATTTACATTGGTGGTTATAATTAATATGTATTGACTTAGATTTGTTATGGTATTTTCCTATTGTTGGTTCCCAGCTTTTATCAAGTGCTTAATAGTTTGTCATGGTTGGTGCATTTTTTCTGTTGTTATTCTTGGAATTGTGGGTATTTTGATCCCTTTCTAGAATATCTTTTAGTATTCAGTGTAGGGCTGGTTTGGTCATCACTAATTTCTGTAGTTGTTCTTTGTCATGGAAGTATTTCACATTTCTCCATTAAACTTGAGAGTTTTGCAGGGTATAGCAGTCTGGGTTGGAATTCATTTTCTTCCAAGTCTTAAAGTACTTCATTCCATGCTCTTCTTGCCTTCATGGTTTGTGAGGAGAAACCTGCTATTTTCTGATGAGTTTTACTTTACACGTAACCTGATTCTTTTCTCTAGCAGCATTTAGTATATTGTTCGGGCCAAATTTCTGGGATCTTGACCATTATATGTCTGGGTGTAGTTTTACTTGGGTTGATTTTATTTGAAGTTCTATAGGACTCAGTTATCTGAATGTCAGCTTATTTCCCCATATTAGGGAAGTTTTCTGATATTACTTCTACCCATATTGTTTTTATGTAATTGTGTTGCCTCCCTCTTTCTCACTGATGCCTATTAGTCTTATGCTGTTGATCTAAATAATAGAACAGAAACACTAAATCTACTGGAAGAGAAAGTAGAGTACTTTGGCAAGCACAAGGACCAGGATTTGATCCCCCATCCCGGAAGACATGCCAATCCTAGGCCTGGGGCTGGCTCAGCTAGAAAACAAGTTTAGGTGCGGTGGTGCCTGCCTGTAATTCCCACTCTGGAGAGGCTGAAAATAGAAGGATCACTATGAGTCCAACAGGCACATCCACACAGTGGGGCATTGGTCATCGCAAAGGCAATGAACTTTTGCATCGTGAGGGGACTTGGAGGAAACTTAAAGTCCCATCATGAAGTGAGGAAGGTCAGTCAATCTGAAAAGCAGCATCCTGTGTAGTTCTTGTGATATTCTGTGACATCCTGTCTCACTTTTCTCTCACTGCTGACACAAAAACCTGACATCCAACATTGTAAACATTTATTTAGCTTGAAGAATGTAGACGTTTTAGTCTATCATTGGCTAGCTCCAAGGAAGGGTGATACATGGGAGAGGGCAACAGTGCGGATGAGCAGAAATGACCAAAAACAAGAAAGGAGACAGAGAGAGAAACATTGTTCTTCCCATTTTAAATAATCCAGACCTTTGGGTGTAAGGTAGTGCCACTTCAATCCATGGAATGACTCTGGCATTTACCCAACCCTTAATCAATCACAAACTCTAGATTCAGCTACCTGCTCAGATTCCCACTCCTCCACGACAACATGAGGCTTTGGGTGGAACATCCAGATGCAAGCCATAACATTCGGGTTCTGACCACCCAAACCCCAGGTACACTGCTTTATGCAAAGACATTTATTCAGTCTCTATGGGTTACCGACAGTTTCATCACTGCTGAAACAAGTTTCAACTCCACCCTCTAATTTAAAGCTGCCATTCTTCTGAGAACTGCTCGCAAGAAGGTTAAACGCTTCAAACATTCACTGGAACAAGATAGACATTTCCATTCCAAAAGTTACAAATAGGGAGATACAAAGAGATAGGACCGGGGGCCC
>PVJA010016012.1:33460-44262 GCA_004027025.1 Myocastor coypus
TTGAGGCTGGCCTTGAGCTCACTTTTGTAGCCCAGGCTGGTCTCGAACTCGCACCAATCCTCCTGCCTCAGCCTCCCGAGTGCTGGGATTACAGGCGTGAGCCACCATGCCCGGTTAAAAAAATCTTTAAATTAAAAAAAAAGATAGGACCAAAGCAAGTCAAGAAACCACCAGGGCAAACATTAATTCTTATCTTTACATGTGCAACATCCAAGACAATCTATGTCAAGAATTTTGAGAGGCTTAGGGCCTGTGCTTCTGTAGTTGATCCAGTGGTTGTAGCTCCCATGGCTTCTCTCTCGGGATAGTGCTATGCTTTCCTGTGGTTTTCCTCATATAATCCACATTCCTGGCTTCCCCAAATTTGTGGCATCTTCACTGCACCTTTGGCTTCCCACTCACATCTTCACATGTGAACAAAAATTTAAAAAATTAACAATCAACTTCTAGTGTGACAACATGTTAGGACAAAATAAAATCAAACATCCCACCACATAGCTGTCCTGTAAATCTTGCTCAGCCTTGACTGACTAAACCAGAGATTACCTGACTCAGCTCAGTCTGGACTTTCTATCTTCCAAACAAACCCTGTTTACTTTTTTCAAGGACTTTGTGCTCAGTGATAAAGAATAGCTGGCACTACCCAATAAATATTCATCACAATGTTAAGCTTTTGTATCTCCTGCTTGCAAAACCTATATAAAGTAATACCAAATTTGACTCTGAGCTGATACTTTGGCAATGATGCCCCATCAGCCAGCTGGTGTAATAAAGTTGGGACTGCCTTCCAACTCCTTGGTGCAGAATTTTTTCCACTTGGTTCAGTACCAGTTCCAACACACACACACACACACACACACACACACACACACACACACACAACCCTCTCAGGGCTTCACTGTCTGATCTCCCAGGCCTTCTTCTGAAATCTGGATGGAAGCTTCTCTGATCCCAGAATTCTTGTATTATGCATGCACCTAAAATTCACGCCAGGTGAATGACATCAAGGTCTGTTATAAGCAGGAGCAATAGCCACACTCTCCTTCACTTGCATGGAGAGAGAGAGAGAGAGACAGAGAGAGACAGAGAGAGAGAGAGAGAGAGAGAGAGAGAGAGAGAGAGGCAGAGAGAGAGAGAGAGAGAGACAGAGAGAGAGAGAGAGCCTGGATTGCTAAACACTTTGAATTTGGTTCCATGAAATGTGTGCTATAGACTGCCACCATTCTGAAATATGGTGTGGCCATTGCCATTCTGCAGCATGATACTATGTAGATTTATTCTCAAAGAAAAGCCTTTCATATTTGCAACTTTGAGGCTGCATAGGGTAGTGTCCTGCTGCCTCCTGTGTTGGCCTCTGTCTGTGTTGTTTATTCTGTGCCTTTTCAGCATTCAAGATCTCCTCTTCACTGGAGCTTCCCTTCTAGAAAGACATGGCACTGTAAAACATTCTGTTGGGCTCTTTGCTCCTGCTTCTCAGCACAAATCTGACTAAAAGACCCCACCACTAGCCATGAAATCCCCTCCAGATATAATTGCTTTGAAATTACTTCCACAAAATTAATTCCTTTACTACTCTTAACCTAAGTTTCAGGCAAAGTCTCTGAACATGAGACAGTACAAACAATATTTCTGGGAAGCCATAACACATATCAGCTGGGGTCCAACAGCCAATGCATTCATTTTTACCAGGATAAATTACCCTGTCCTGGTCTTTACTGGCAGGATTTCTATCATTCTTATGATCTTGAAGCTCTGACAAGAATCTGATGTCCGGAACAGCCTAAAGCATTTCAGCTCTACTTATTCATCTGATTTCTCCAAATCACTCAGTACTCTTTCCATAAGTCATTCTCAAATGCTCCTGAACCACATGGTCAGTTAGAGTCACAGCAATGACCTTATTGCTCTAAACAAATGCTACCTTACTTACTGTTTTCCTTACGAGAGACCAAATAACCAATAGCCAAAGTTAAAGATGAACAGGTAGAGGTTTCCAACCAAAAGTGGTGATCTCTAGAGAAGGTGGTGCGTAACAGAGGGGCAACTGTTCATGGGGAAGGAATACCACAAAAGGAAATGTGAAGCCAGAAGCAAGAAACAAGCTTCTTTCTTGCCCTTTAGTATTATTCTTGAGGTTGATATTATGACAGTGTCAATGCAATTCAAGGATGGATAGAACAGTCAACCACCCTTAACCTAAGCAACCCTACCTCCAGCTTTGAACCATGAATCAATCACAAATTCTAGACTCAGGAACCTTCAATAAAGGCCTATCTAAAATTTGATGAGGTCTTGGAAGGCCATCTAGAAGCATAAAGAAGACATTGTAAAGATGAGCGACTGCCACTAAGAGGACATCGCTGGAATGTGAAAGACATCAAGTCTATGAGACTTGGTAAGTACAAGGTCCTGAGCTCAATCCCTGGTACCACCAAACAAAGAGACAAGCAAACAAACCAAATCAATGAGACCACTTTGTGAGATGCTGCCATTCTGGACAAGAGCTCCTGTATTTGTTCTACTTGGAGGCCGCAGGAAGAGCATGGGGGTGTGAATCCTCCCGCATCCTGTCCTCCTGTCTCTGCCTCTGCTGCTTCTGTCATGCTCTCAGGTTCTTTCTATAGCAGACTGTTGCTCCTTCACCACTGTCCCTGTTCTTCCAGGGACACAAGATGTGAGTTGAGCACCTGTGCAGTGGGAAGATCCAGCTGGGTGGTGAGGATGACGGGAGGGCCCCTGAATGCTGATCTGTGGGTCACTGGGTAGCAGGATCTGTACCCTGTATCTGCAGGATCTGTGCCATGCCTACCTAAAATTCCAACAGCTCAGGAATCCTCAGGGTCCAGGTGCTGCAGTGAAACACAAAAAGTAAGGAGAAAAGGAGAGACAGAAAGTCTCCTTGTTATCCCCAGGTGAAGATACAGCAAGGCATCTGGTTTACTAGCTGTTATGATGTGGGATGACTGTGAATCTGGGGTCCTTAAACTTCCCAGCAGTCTGAAAGTCAGGACCCTAAGAGTAGATGCCCAACATGTACTGCTGGTGTCCAGGAAATTGATTTCAACACTGGGCACACGAGCATGCAGGGGAAGTAACAGCGTCTAAGTCCTTGGCCTTCAAACAGAAAGAGAAACACGTTTCACAGCCCCAGACATTGCTCCTGGCAGTAGAGTGCTAACTTGCAGTCCTACAAACACACCAGTACCTTTGTCTTGTCTGCATCTGACCAGGCTCATGCTGTCAGGAAGGGCAAGGACAAGGGAAGGGTCTCCTGAGTTAGTCTGGACAGTGGAGAGTACAGCGCTCTCCATGCTTGGAGCTGTATCCCCTGCCTCCAACCATTCTCTTCACGAGCACCCTATGATCTTCAATGACAGAAACAAAACGACCTTTGAAGATGGTTGATGGTGCAGGTGACACCCATAAGCACAAATCTAGAGCGCTTGTCTACCTTTCTGGTGCAGGTGGAGAATGGGCTGGCAGCCCATGTGGCAGTGTCAGGGTTCTGGGGTCAGGTTCACATTCTCCACAGTGCTCAGTTTGACATGCTCAGCAAGGCACCTGTCACTGCCAGCTGGACCAAGACGTCACCATTGCCAAACAGCACCGAGTCTCAGGGTACTCTGCTTAGTTCTCATCCTTCTCATCCTCTTGTGGGCTCTTCCAGACAGAAAACTTTCTTGGGATCTGCTTCTTTGCAGGCTTCCTGTGGTGGCTCCGAGGGCTGCGAGATTCTGCTCCTGTGCATGAGTGCACTTTTCTGTGCTATGTCCAACAAAGCTCTTGATGTTCCCAGAATGATAATGAGAAGGTAGATAAATAAATATGAGGCTGTATACAGAAAGTTGACATCAGGTCAAGCTTGTCTTCAGCCAAGAGGACGAGAAACTGCTCAACTACCACCAACTGTTAATTGATATACTCTGAAAGTTGAGCTATTTCAACACCTCAGAGCTGGGGCTGTTTGCTTGTGTGACAGACAGCACATGTGATCAGCCTTCAGCTTGATCCACTCCACACATCTCCCTCTATTCTGTTTTGTCATTGCAAGAAATGGGTGATTAGTTGTGGTTGGAGGAGCTGTGTTTGGAAGACACTGTAAAAGACCTCATTCATGAACAAATTACCTTCTGAGGGAATGCACCCCTTAGATGATAGATTTTCAGCCCCTGAGTATATGATTTCAGGTCCCTGAGTTCAGCAATTTAACCCTACCCTAACCTATAAGAGTTACGAATTACCAGTTCAGCTTGCAATTGTAAAAGAAAAAGTATTAGTGATTTTAATTTTTATAGCTGAGATATTACTATGGTATTATTTTATATACCTTGTGGTTATACTTTTCTGTTACATGTTCCAGACCAACATAAGATAAGACCTATAAGGTCAGTTAAGACTCCGTGGGAATTACCTTGGAATCATGCACACCACCTCTTAATACTATTGTCAGTATTGGTTATCACAACCATTGCATGACCAAGTTGCTTTCTGTGAAATCCTGGAAGACTTTTGGTCTCCTGGTGACTCCTCTTAGACTCACTGCACATAGCTTATGCAAAAAAAAAAAAAAAAAATCAAAAGCCATACATAATATTACACCTTGAGAAACAAACTGATATTTTCTAACATATCAAAATTTCCATTTCACGCCATAAGGCTTTAGTCAATTTAATACATAAGAAATGCTTACCTAACTTTTTGTCTTTAATGGGATATATATAATATAACTTTTTCCTAAAGGCAGATTTCTAAATCTTAAAGAAAAGTCTGTCACTATAAGCCATTCTCATTTGATGCTTGGAAGACCTGCACTTCCGCAGTCATGAACACATTCAATACAATAAAAAACAATAACAATCCATAAAAACTAATTGTAATAGCCATATGAAAACCTTTGTACCATAAATTCTTTAAATAAAAAAGCCCTTATCATCCAGAAAACTTATTATGAGGTGTAAATTTTGTAGGAAAGGGTTCCTCCTTTTGTACCTGTAATTGAATTTCAATCACATGGGGAGCATATCCAACCATTCATTAACCTTGAGGGTTATATAGAATTCCCATGGTAGGGAAACTATGAAAAGTTCTACAAAAACTTTATGTAGTCCAGGCCATTGGCAATCTTATGTGTCTGGCAGAGACTAAGGCTAGTAAAGGCATCTGAACCATGAACAATGTCATATTTAGCCACTTTGCCCAATGGACAGAAGCATCAATAAATCCCAAGGAAGTACCTCCCAAAATATGCATTCAGCATAGAGAGACAAACTCAGGAATGTGAGTGACATCTATTTGCCAGAGTCAATTAGGGCATGATCCTTGTTAATTAAGTCCAATAGAGGGTAAGGAAAAAATCATTACATATGAGGAACATTATTTAACAGTTTGTCAAGCCTGTTCCTGGGAGAATGAAACTGTTTATGTAGAGTAGAAGTATTTTGATAAAAGATGACATGGGAAATAAGACTTTTAAATGGCATCTGAAGGGTAACACTAGCTAGGAATCTATTGCGGTATTTCCTTCAGTGAGAGCCCCTAAAAATTGGGAATGAGAACACAAGTAAATCAAGGGAAATGCATGATGAAATGATAAATTGGAGAGTGTGAAATAATTGAAAAATATCTTCCTGGTTAGTGTGAACAGTAGCAATTTTAATGTGGCGTATCACCCTGCAAACATAAGCACTATTGGGGGCCGGCAGGATGACTCAGTGGTCTAAAGTGCCTGTTTAGGAAAGCTTAGGCAGCTGCAGGGACCGCTGTTCCATCCCCGGCACCACATGCTGTGCCGGCCGTGCCCTCAGGGCAGGCTGAGCTGGCCATAAAAATAAATAAACAAACAAACAAAAGTTCTCAAACAAACAACAACAACAAAAAAATAGAATAAATAAAAAATTCTAAAAAAAAACCCCAAAAAACAAAAAAACAAGCCATCAAAACAAGGGGGTGGGGATATACCTCTGGGGCGCAAGTGCCTGCCTGGCAAGTGCAATGTCATGAGTTTGAACCCTCGTCGGGCAAAAAAAAAAAAAAAGCACTATCTGAAAAAATGTTAATTGGAAAGGATGAACAACTTCAAAGGAACCATACTGCACCTTGAAATTCCATCTATTGTGTAGAAGAAAAATCTATATCCTGTATTCAGGAAGAAGAGGCCAGAATACATACATCCTCTCCTACCTGAGGAGCAGCCATCTGTGAAAACAGAGATACCTCCCACTATGGGAACCAGGCTTATTTTTTAAGGGGAAGACAAAAGGTATGAGAAAAGCAAATTTAATTAATTTATGTGGAGTATAGTGACAATAAGTAACACCAGGGAAGTTAGTTAATGCATTTTTCCAAGAGGATGAAAATAGTCATGAACACTGTTGTTGAACTGAAGAAATGGAAACAATAATATTTTGTACCTCATGTCTAAAAAAGCTGAATAACATGCATTCTTCCAAGGGAGATCAGTCCTATACAACATCATAAAATGGTATAATGTTTCAATGTGGAGCATATTGTGTACATAGCTATTGTAGAGGAGCCTGAGACTGCAAAGACATAAGTTGGCATATTGAGAGTGGGGAAAATAGTTAAACATGATTGTGAAAATGTGTCAACTCTAGAGAATTGAAAATTAGAGTGCCAAAATAAATTTATCCCAGACAGTTTTAGCCTTCAATATAAGTATTCTGGGTGTTGTATTCCCAGGCTCCATTTGAGAACATCAAAGAGAGGGGAGAAATCATAAGTTGTTAGTTTAAGAACAGGACAGAGCCCATTAATATTACCAATTAGAGTCTAAAAGTAAGTTAGGGTTGCAAAATGACTGACCTTGATCTGAACAATTTGGGGAATAGTATGTCTTTGTTGGTTAATGTGACCAAATGCCCCAAAAGTTGTTAAGGTTCACATGTTCAGGGGGCCACCACTAGGCCTGCTTTACAAAGGGCATTTTCTTTTTCTTTTTCTTTCTTTCTTTCTTTTTTTTTTTTTAGAAATCTTTTTATTTTTCATCAGCCTCATTCCCATTTTGCTTAAGTGTCGGCAGAACAGCTCAAGACCACTTGGTGGTTGTTCCTACCCACTCAGTGGCCTGCACGGTAGGGGCTGCAGACCGATCTTCTGTGGCTGGCTGAGCACTCCAGGCTTCAGTAGGGAACTGCTGAATGGGCACAGAGGGCACCTGCACGCCTTCGGACCAGTCTGCGACCTCAGGCTGAGCAGCCATGAACTCCGGAGCTGGTGCAGTCTATTCACCCTGAAATTCCTCCTTGGTCACAGCCTTTTCAGCAGCAGCCTGCTCTTCCTTTTCAATCTCTTCAGGATCCCGGTAGAAATAGAGATCAGGCATGACTTCCCACGGGTGTTCACGGGAACACCCAGGCCAGCATCTACCACATCAGACCCACAGAGTGAGCTCCCTTATTGTTGCATGGGATGGCAATGTCCACATAGCGCAGAGGAGAATCTGTGTTGCACAGAGCAATGGTTGGCAGACTGACGTAAGATGCCTCCATAAGGGGCTGGTGGTCAGCCCTGGGATGGCTAACCACCAGAAGATGTGACTCTCTGAAGGCTGCCTGGATCTAGTAAGTGAAGGTTCCAGGAGAGAAGCAGCCAGCAATAGGAGTAGCTCCAGTGGCAGCAGCAAACTTCAGTACAGCCCGCTGGACCGTGTTCCTAGAGGAGATGACGCTGACATCAGCAGAGTTTTCAGCGGCCACTATGGCTCAAGTTGCCAGGAGGAGCTTCTCCCAAGTCTGCTTCAGATTTATGATGTAGATTCCATCACTTTTCCTTTTGTAGATATACTGCTCCATCTGGAAATCAGGTTGGTGCCACCTAAGTGGGTTCCTGCAGCAAGGAACTTGAGGACGTCCTCCTCCTTCATTTGCAGGACATCAAGGGCTCCGGACATTGTGAGGTTTCCCTTTAAGTTATGATGGGAATCAAAAACAACGCCACATGGACCCTGGCTGGGCAGCGTGGAAAGCAAAGGACATTTTCTAAGTAAATAAATACTTGCTCCAAGGTGGATGAGGACTCCTGAGCTAGAGGAATATAATCCATGTAATGGACAAGATAAGAAGATGGATGAGTGCGACATCCTGACAAAACACCTGTACCACACACTCTTGACCTGGCGTCAAGCTATTTGCCATTCCTTGTGGTAGGAATGTCACTGCCAGAAATGGTGTGTAGGGCCCTTATAATTCATTCAGGGTAAGCTAGGGCAGGAGATTTTTTACCTTGAGGATGTGGAGGGACAGTAAACAAAACAAAACAAAACAAAAAAACCATTTAAATCAACCAGCATGAGGCAAAAATGAAAAGAATAGCTACGGCCCTGGGCAATCCTTGTGGAAGAGTTCCTATAGGTTAATGGTTAATTGTCTGTAAAACCTGAAGTAATATCTATCGTCTGGACTTCATTTTTTCCCACACAAGTTGGATATTACAAGAGAGGACTCCAGGTACTGAACCATCTATTCACGAACTAGAGTATGAGCTACTATAACCTTCTCCCTAATGAAAGACCACGGATCAACCCAATCAGATCATTGGACCTCCAAGTTATCTTGCACACCCGCTTTGGGGTTGGAGAGATCGAAGCACCTCCTGAAAATGTAAATGGGAGTAGCCTATACAAAAATTATCATTTTTAGGAATAACTGCAAGAGGTTCTTTCCTTCCCTGATTGCCTTTACCATGCCCTTGAGTGGGAAGGAAACCTTGTTGAAACATCTGGTGTGCCACCAAAATATACACAAACTCATACATTGGCTGGGATATTGGGGAAGACATAAAGTGAAAAATGTTTGAAATGGTCTTCTGTATCCTTTTGAGTTAACTGTCTAGCTCTTCTTCTGAGATGAGAAACACTGTCCACCCCGTGTAGATTTGTAGTTGTCACATCCAGAGGTCATGCTGTAGGCCAGTCATGTTGGGCAATAATTGAAACATCCCTACCTGTGTTTAAAAAGCCCTTTAAATGTCTTTGCTTCAATAATAAATTTCATCTCAGGATGATCTTTTAAATCTGTTGAACCCAATGCATATTAAAAGACTCAAAACACTTGAATCCCATTTCCTTATTTATAGGTGTTTTCAACTTTTGTCAAGGGAAGTATGACTGATTGAGTGATATGAAAGTCTGACTTATGACTTAAACTGTTTCAAATAGACTGAACCATGACACTGATTACCCCTTCATAGTCAGCAGAGATGATACCAGGCAGTACTGAAAACCTTTTAAAATGAGACTGTTGGGGCCTAGCAAGAGTCCCAGTGTTCTGTTAGGCAACAACCCTTAGACTCTAGAAATAATAACCTGGGTCCCCATTTCAGCAGTTACAATGAGCCTGCACAAGAGACCGGAGTGCAAGCTTCTTCTTTCCTTTCTTGCCCACCAGAGGTCAGAAACATGCTTGATGGTGCAGGTTAGGGCTGGGGAGGAATTAGAGAAAGCACCAGCAGAGTTTGGTGGGGCTGGAGTAGGCCCCCCTGGAAGTTTTCAGAAATGGATTAGCCTTTCCCATTAGTTTTGGAACTACACCCATTTGTCCGGTGAGTTCCTTGTTTACACTTCGGACAATAATAAAAGGTTTTGTTGAAGGAACAGCTACAGAGCAATTTATGGCAAAATCAACCCACCATCAGAGATGGAACAACAAGCACTATTTTTCTCCCTTTCCTCTTGGCTGCGTATGAATAAACTGAGTGATAATTGATGCCAAGGCACCCTCCTGCATATGTGAGGGGCCAAAGACTACACAAGTTCAAATAATTTTAGCTAACATAGAAAATTTTTGTAGGCACTTAAAACCTATTTACACCATGTATTTGTATTTTCAAAGGCCGAATGTTGAACTATTAATCTGCTAGCCTCTGTTTCGCTTATAATACTCCCACTAGCCTGCAATGAGCATGCCACCAAATGCTGAAGAGTTTCATCAGAACCATGACAATGGGAAGTCAAGTCAAGGAATGTCTCATATTTTGAAGGAAGTTCCCTCCAAGACTTTGTGTCAATTATTTTAATTAGTTCATATACTTATAATTCAGAAGTAAGTTAATGATTTATGACAGTACAGGCACCTTTTCTGGTTAACATGTATTTTGTAGTGGCTATGTTCTCCACACCATTGTGAGTAACCTGATCCATGCCCAATTCAAAAAACTTTCCTTTCTATAACTAATAATCTCCCAGACCTAAAAACACTTGAGTAACTCCTTTCCAAATATTTGAGGTTATAATATGTTAGCTTAAAGATCAATTAAACCTAAAGTAAAAAGGGCTGTAGTGACATAAGTAGCAGTAGCTAGTTTTAATTCTCATGCATCCTTAAATACTACAGCATCATGGAGCTATAACTTATCCAAGATTATTGAAGTTCAGTAACAGGGTAGACATGTTGAAATCCTCTATGGACACCCCAACCTGTCTGGCTTCTTTTAGTGCCAATTATGAGAGAGAGAGGGAGGGGGGAAGAAAAATTTCTCTCAGCTAAAAAGGCAGGACTTGTGGCTCAGTTAAGGCTGTTGGAGTGATTGTTATTCCATGGTATTTTTCCTGCTCAGAATTAATTTTAAATTAGTGCTCTGAGCCAAATAGTTTTTGGTCCCCCCCCCCCAAAAAAAAAAGCTTATGATGATTAAAGCACTTCTTAATGCAAATCTGCAAAAGGAAAGTAAACACATTAATCAAGAATACAATAGGGGCTGGGGACATATCTCTGTAGAATAAGTACTTGCCTAGCAAGCCCAAGGTCCTGAGTTCAATCCCAGTACAGAAAAAAAAAAAAAAAAAA
>PVJA010016013.1:0-44260 GCA_004027025.1 Myocastor coypus
AACTGAACTGATTCTTTCTAGCCATTGCTTGCGTTCAGCCACACAACCCTCTGCTAGAAGTGCCTACCTCAGTCAGATGCTATCCAATCAGGATAACTGTCAACAATGCCTTCTAAATTTCACATTTGAACTGAGGAAAATTGGTCTGTCAATCCTAACTTAGAAACAACCCAGTCTAGTGATTCTCAGAGACACCAAATGAGGGATAAAAAAAGCCAGCAACTACTGTTACCCAGAAACCTGATTTTAAAAAAGCACCTGATATCTCATTGCATAAAAAGTCCAGCCTGATAAATGACCATACCCTCTGGCTATGACTTATAGACTATGAACACTAAAAAACTAAAACTAAAACTAATAATAAATCAATAAAAAGATAAGAACTCTCAAAAACTTCAACCTAGATCAAATGAGGACTCTTTCATCAGTCTGATGGGTTCAGACTCGGCCAGACCAAGCACCCTCCTTCAGCTGGGCTACCGGGAGTCCACGGTACCATCATCAAGGCAACTAGGATGCTCGCTTCTCTCTTCTGCCACCAGGCACAGACCTGTGGCCTTAGAGGATATCCCATCAACCACAAGAGGACAGTGATGCCTGCAACAGCCTGGGACACATAACCACAGACCTGAAGTTCTAAAAACTCTCCTCCCAAAGGTCTGAATAAAGACTCACTTCTGGGCCTGGACATCAATCATGCTGCCTCATCACACCCCCATCCCCACCATTGTTGTCTGATGCCATAGAAAACACAGCATGCATGGAGGCACCCATCAGCCTGATAGACTATTAGTCATCTTGGGCAAGGTCTCTGTGCCATCAGCGATGCAGCTGTCACCTTGCACTCTGTGGCTCCTGGCCCACGTTCCTTGTTTGGAGCATCCTAGATTTAAAAGATGCCATCTTCTGCTTTGAGTTGCTCCCATAAGCCCTTTCAACTGGACAAACTCTGAGACAAAAGGACAGCTAACTTAGACTCAATTGGCACAAGCAGTTAAGAACTCTCCCACTATTTAGGAGCTTAACTAAATCCCGGCCCAGCAATTCCACACCCTATAGTGAATCATCACTTACAGGAGAATAAGGAAGGAGAGAGGGTTTGTTCTTCCTCAGAGGAGCCTCAGTCTTTTCCATCAGCGTGGACATCATCTCCTGGCTCTAGCACTAGCATACTTCTGGCTTCTACTTGGAATCCTTCAGTCTTCTGGTGTAGACTCATCAGCCTTTTGGTCACAGATTCATCGGCATCCTATATAGACTTGTATCGAACACTGACGTGGGCTCCGGACCTTGAACTGAATCCTTCAGTCTCCAGTATGCAGACGCCCTCTGCACGCTTCCTCATCCAACTCTGTGGCTGACTATTGTGAGAAAATCTTGGAATTTCTATACATTTAGACATCTTGTATTACATATGCACTGATAAACTCTAGCGACAGATTTGGCCAAACCACCAGCACCTTCTCCCTGACATTTCTTGTCCTTTCCAGCTCTATCACAGTCCCCTAAACTGTCAAACTGCTAAACTAAAATACACCTCTTCTGCTTGTAGAGCAAGTTCAATATCTCCATCTGCCAGTGCTGCCACAACTGCCCACCATATGTATTGCCTGAGTCTTCTGCTATCCATAGCTTGCTGGTACATCTTTGTGGACCTAAAAAACACCTTCTTCTAACCTTGATTGGATCCTGTCAGTCAGCTTCTCTTTGCTTTTAAATGGAAAGACCCAACTTCTGGGCCCCAAAGCCAATTGACCTGGATTCAAACTCCCAGAGGTTCAAAATGTTGTTTCCTCTTTGAAAAAGGCACTGCTACTCAAGCTGCCTGGTGGAAAGACACAAAAACCTTGCTACAATATCTGGCAGAAACTGGTTACAAGAAAGAAAGTGCACAGATGCTTACTCAGGCTGTCAGTCCCTGGGGGTGCCCATAGCCTAAGGGGCTGCCTTTCCACTTTGCCTCTGTGCTCTAATAGCCACTGTCCTTCTGATCAAGAAAGCACACAAGCTCACCTTTCGTGGAGACCTAACACACTGTAGGTGGGATGAACTGCTTCCCCCAAAAATGGATCCCTGACACTAAGTAAGTCCTGCCAATGGATGGAAGTAGCTTGTTGGCAATGAAGTTTGATAGGCTCGTTATGCTGCGGTCACCTTGGACAAAACTGTTTTGGCCAAACTCTCCTACAGGGATGATCTGCACAGCAAACTGCTATTTGTAAACTTGCAACCAACACAAAATAATCCACTCCAGAGGCTTAAGCCCCTTCCAGAGATCCGATTGACTGAAACATCAACCCCAGCCAGCAAAACTTTACTCAGTATTGCCTGAAGAACAGAGCCAGATCTTCTTCCACTATTTGTTCTGCAAACTCAAGCTGCAGTGCTGGTACCCCTGCTCTTTCAGCCAGCTCAGCCTTTAGCATCTGTGATACAGTTAGTGGACTCTTCCTACTTAAAGATAAATAAGTTTTTTAAAAACAGCTTGTAACCAGAAAAGACCAGTCATGTCTGTACAGATTCCTACATGCACATCTAACCCTGGCATATATTAATTGTCTCTACAAGTTTCAGAAATCCAGCCTTAAGTCCACTGAAAAGTTTATTTGGACCAGAGAACTCACTGTGAGGAGGCGACACACTTGAGCTCTGTTCTATTCATTCTGGATGCCGAGCAGTCCACGCATGGCTGATGCCTCGGGGTGCCGTTCACAGGATCACTCCTTATCTATTCCCTTTGATTTTTGTGCCTCTTCCAGCTTGCCTCCCCTTACCCTGCTAGCTGTGATATTTGCCTTAAACTCTATGAACAGTTGCCCCAAGGTAATAGAACAATCAAACACTTGACCAAGTTCTGATGAGCACCCAGGCAAACTGGACAGTCTCCTAGATTAAGTCCCTCACTCCCTTGTCAGAGTAATGTTACAGAACAGATAGGCCTAAATTATACCTCTTCTTAAAAAGCAACTTAGAGAAAAACTCTGTATGGCTAGAATCACTGACAAACCTAGTCTACTTCTTCAGTTGGACCTTGTCTCAGAAGATCACATATAATATACTCAGCAAATATTTGTTGGAGAAACTAAAAGGAAGGGAAATGTAATAAAAATGCTCCACCAGCATTTCTTCAGTTTTTCAGGTGTTCAGGTAATAATACTTCCTGTTCTAGCTCCTGTTGTTTCTGTCTCTTTGAAACAGCTGATCACTGTAATGCACACTGTATAAACCCATCTCCAATTTACAGCCATCCTGCCTCTGTATTTCCTGCTTTCTTATGTCTCATCTCATATAAGCCCAGACTATCAGAGACTGGGCCCTAGTATTTTAGGAATGATCCCGACCAGTGTCTGTTAATGTAAATACATCTGCCTCCAAATCCTGGGTGTCATGTCAGTGTTTCAGTTTGCTATTGAAATCCTACACCACTCCAAAGCAATGACAAATCATTGGGCAGTCAGGAACTCAGATAGGCAACAAACAGACAGACAGACAAACAGACGGACAGACGGACAGACAGACAGACTGGGGGAGGCAGGAAAACATTTTTTTTTCTTATTCTGCAAAACCATAGCAGAGGTCTGCCTTTCCTTAAGTTGCCCTGGGAATGTGGGGTAGAAACCTCTTGTTCTCACTGTTGTCATGGTGCCCGTAGTCCAGTGTCACGCAGATCTTTTGCCTGTCCTTTCAAGTGTTCCAGGTCCTTTACCTTACTTCCCTGAAACTTTGACTGACAGGCCAAGTGCCTGTCCCATTGAGAGGTGGCAGGACATGGTTGGCTTACACCTGCAACTATACCATTGGAAAATGAGCATAAGTTTAACCTGTCAGACATTCTGTTTCCTTGCTATAATATATATGGGGGAAATATTTACTGCTCCCAGGGACAGTGGGAATCAGCTGAAAACCTGCCCAGTACACTGTCTGGTGCCGAGAATCTTCTCAGTAAATATTAAATCGCATACCCCATGCTTCCCAGGAATCAGTAGAATGGCCCTGCCAGTTAGGGTACCCAGTCAAAGTCAGGGAGCCCCTCTGCTGAACTCTAGCCTTCCTTTGCCTTTGCAGAGGAATGCTGCCTTACAAATCAGCCAAGGTGTGGAAGGAAGTTATGTCAGGCCCTGTCATTTCCTGGGGCACATTCTGTTAGGTCAAGACACTGTGAGCCAGCTTCAGAAATCCCAGTGTGGGGCTCAATGGCACCTTGTCAAACCTGACAGCCACCATCTGATGTGAATTACCTCAAGAGCAGAGCCATTCACACAACCAGCTCTGCGAGTGGGGAAGTAGAAAGAATCTAGAGGAGAAAAGCCGAGTGTTGGAGGGGGGTCATAGGATGAATGCCAAACCTAGCCTGGTCCACAGGGCCCCATCAGGCTCTGTGAGTGGAGGTAGAGGGATCTAGAAATTGTTTTGTTATAAATAATGATAACTACTCAAGTCGACTGCTCATGAAGTTTAAGGAAATGCCAAACCACCAGACTATAAGGTGGGAGCCAGGCACCTTCTGGAGCAAAAGTCTAGACACTCTGCAGTTTGCTGCTACAATAAAGGAGCTCCCAACTCCCTCATCTCTTCTGTTTAATTCAGAGAGAAAGAAAAATATTCAAATGGCGAGAAGCCAAGCAGTGTTCACTCCTGGGCTAATCAGCTATTGCCAGGGGGTGGGATTACGGAGGCCTCCAGAGGCTTCAGGGGCTCTCTGCTCCTGGGGCTAAAGGAAGCCAATTCTCCGAGAAGGAAGCAGAGGGATTGGCTGGGATCCCACAGCTTGTCTACAACAATAAGCAAGCTCTGTGTAGTTAGCCTTTCCCGTTTGGGCCTGGCTCCATTGCTGTTTAAAGTTTCCAAAGCGGTGCATCATTAGCAAGGAGTTTTCTATAACCTCTTTCAGTTTCCTGACTGTGCCAAGCCCAAGGCTGCCCTGGGGCTTTTGAATGCTTGTTTGTCCCTACTGCCCGTCTGGTCCCTGTTGCCCCAATTCCTTCCATGGATCCGCCCTCTCTCCATCCCTGGCATCTTCCACTGAGGGCCCTGACTCTCTCCATCCCTGGCATCTTCCACTGAGGTCAGCTCTCAGGCTACACTGCAACAGTGAGCAGAAACGTGAAACAGCACACAGGACTCGGAGATTTATTTACATCAATTGGTACTGATTGGGATCGTTCCCAAAACATCAGGCCCCGTTTTCCGGTGGCCTAGGGTTTACATGGGAAAAGCAATCAGGAAGCATAGGAGCAGAGTGGCTGTAAATCGGGGATCGGCTTATACAATGTATATCCAAGTGACCAGCGTTTGTAAGAGACAAAGTAACTGGAACTGGAACAGGAACAACTGGGCAACTGAGAAGTTGACATCTACTGGCTGGGGGCTGGTAGGACATTTTCTGTTACATGTCAGGTCACAGATGCTTAGGTGAGCTCATAGTCATCAGGTTCACACTCTAAGAATGTCTAAGAATGTTCCAGGCTTTTCTCCTCCTAGTTTATCACACATAGAAGGGCCTATTTGTTTTTCTGCCTCATTCACCACTGTGGCCATATTGCCGGGGTCGGATAAGGTCTTGCTGCATTTTGTGTTGTTGGGTGTAAGCATCCTATCAGTATGAGAAAGTACCCAAGAAGGGATTTATTGAGGCTGATGGTGTCAGTCCATGGTCACTGACCACCATCCTTGGGCCCATGGTGAGGTTGAGGTGTGGGAGTGCACAGATGCTTGATTCATAACAGGAAGAAGGTGGAGGGAGTGAGGTCCCCCCATATCTCCTCCAAGAGCACAGCCCTGGTCACCTAGCTTCCTTCCGCTGTGCCCTGCCTCAGTGCTTTCATCATTTCTACCTAGTACCCTGAGTTGTCAAGCCAGTCTTTAACATCTGGCCTCTGGCATTCACTTAAGGTCCAAATCACAACATATGGAATTCACGAATCCTCAGTACAACCTGTGTGCTCATTAACTTCATTTTTTGATGAAGACACAATCTCAGAGAGCACAGGTGATGTGCCTAAAGTGACACAGCTGGGAAGCTGCAGGCAGGCAGGCAGCGCTCCGGTGCCCAAGCCTGTGCTTCTGCACTGTGCTGCCTCCTGTAGAGACCAGTGACTCCACATCCTCACTCTTCACCAGGACGCCCACATGTGTGTGGCACTGTGCTTTAGATGTAAGACCTTCAGCTTCTCAGTGAATCTACGGATTGGTCTCACACACCTTGAACCTCAGGCAGCCAAGGAGTGCATGAAAAGCCCATATAGTTGGCTCTGCTTGCAAGGCTCTGACTCAGCCCAGCTGGGCAAGGTTCCTGTCCTCGCAATTTTAACAAGCATCCCACAGTGATTCCAGCACACAGCCAGGTTGGAAAACCAGTGCCTGAGGGTGTCTGGTTCCTGTCTGATTTTTCCGTTTTCACTGTGGTTACCTGGAAGGGATTGGTGAAAGGCTCGCTGTAGCTTACAGTGAAGAAAAGCTAGGCTTTTGACTCAAGAGGAGTAAAAAGTAATGCTGCTCCAGGAAGGTGGCAGGAGGGTGTCTGAATTGTCATTTGAATTACCGGAATGAGTGTGCTCTTTCCTGTCTGCTTTGGCGGCCTCACTAATGCCAGCACCTAGGAGCAGGTGGACTTCGCGGGGAGGCGTATGGGCTCCAGAATTGGTTTGTAAATAAGTCATACAGCACAGCTGGGCCTCTGGCCTCATAAATATTGACCAGCTATGATTAAACTGTCCACTCCAGGCCACATTATCTAGTGAGAAAGCTCCTTCATTAGGGTATTAAATAACCATGAGTCCATGCCTGTTTGGTACAACTTTCCCTTGTGAAGTATGATGTTCTGGCTGAGAGACACACAACCAAGCAGGTAAGGAGAGAATCATCAATGCCATTCAGCATGTTATTAACTGACTACGTAGCATATGCTAGGCAGTAAGTTTGGGGCTGGGCAGGGGGGATGATGAGGCACAAAGCATTTTAAATCATCAAAAAATACATTAAAAAAATAAGTGCTTCTCTTTAAAGTTACCCAAAATAATGTCAGAGAAGGATGTAGCAGGGAAGGAACCAGGATCCTGTTAGTATACAACTTTGCTCAAAATGCTTCAAGTCTTACACTTCTCAGCATGGCTGAGAATAAGCAGAACTCGGTGAGTGAGTGAACAGCAAGGGAGGGAGTCAGAACTGTCTCCGCAGAGGAGTGGAGAGGGCAGGCTGCAGCCGCAGAAGGTGTTGGCATGGGAAGCAGGAGGTGGGGTACTCACTAGGGCAGGTGACTGGCTCAGGGTGTGTACTTAGTTTCTAGTACATGGTGTAAGACAGAACTGGAGGCTAAGACTAGAAAGACTGTCCATTACTCATTACATCCCAGCAGCTTGGAGCTGATGGCCACAGAACTTGTCGGGTTTTCTGGGCTGGCTGCTTCAGGGCAAATGAGTTTCGTGTATAGTTTGGCCACTGTTGGTGTATATATTTAGTTTCTTCTATGGCTGCCAGGGTAGAGCTCTACAAACAGAAATGTGTCAGATCCCAGTTTAAGAGACTGAGGGTATAAAATCAAAGTGTGCACACATCTCTTGGCTTTCTCCCATGCATCTATATCCTCTTCTTGTGAGACACCAAGCCATCTGGACTAAGGATCCCCCCTAATCCATTATGGCTTCATTTTAATGTCAGTATGTCCATGCTGTGGTTTGAACCGGTCTTCCCAAAGTTCATGTGTTAGAATTTTAATTTGTCAATGTGCCAGTGCTACTAGGTGGATCCCAGTGGGAAGTGTTTCCATTGTGGTGAAAGGAGCCCCCAAAACGTTCTCAGTCTTTTCTCACATAAGTGGGGCAGTTATCACAGGAGTTTGGCCTCTTCTCTCCTCCCATATAAGTTTTCCCATGTTATAAAGCCGCATCAAACCCTCCTGTAGGGCTTGCCCTCCTGCAGGATGGGAACCCAAATTAGCTTCTTTTCCTTACAAATTACCCTGTCCCAGGCATGAAAACAGACTAGGACAATCTGCACATACTGTCAGCAAGAAAGTTATACTCATCTTGTGAACTTTACTGTGGTACTTTCACAGGGACCAGGAGGGGGATCCAGGATCCTCCCAGATGTTTAAGCGCCTTACTTAAAATGATGAAACACCAGCACGTAACCTAAACATACCTCTTGTATATGTCAAATCATCTCTAGATTACTTATAATGCCTAATACAATGTGGATGGTACGTGAAGTGTTGTTGTACTGGCATTTTTAGAATAATATCGAAAAAGATCTATACATGTCCAGACACAAGCTTTTTAAAAAGTATTTTTAATTCACCACTGTCAGTCTATGAAAACAGAATCTTCAGGTTGGGGTTGGGGTATTAGTTTTCCCTAGTGGCCATAACCAATCGCTAAACCTAGGGGTGGCTAGTAATTTGTTCTCACACCTTCAGGTATAAGTAAGGAAGCCAGGAAACTTACATTCTTAACCCTCCAGAAGAGAAGCTTTGTGATACTACTACTCTATAACATAGGTACATGAGTTTAACATCACTGTCTTTCTGAGTATCAAACATCTTAGACTTAACTTGGAATTGGTATCTTCCATCAATCATTGGTATTCCAATAACTCTCTATAGAATGTGATAAAAGCAGTTACACTTTCTTTTTTATGCAGACATTTAGAAATCCAAAGATGTACAAAGTTGTAGCCTGCCAATCTTATGGCATTTTGCCTAGTCTCTTACTCTCATTTAATACCCTCTTTTGTTTTCTTGTAAACCAACCACTTACTTGAGAGAGTATAGCAGTAACTGAAATTACATTAAAAGTTTCTAGCAGTGTCTGGTAGCCCTGACACAGCCTGGTTGGTGGCTGTGTCACTCCAGTCTCAGCCCATCATGATACAGTGCTTTCCTCTGTATCAATGTCCAAATCTTCCCTTCTGATTAGGACACTCATCATAGTACATCAGTGTATACCTGACTCAATTACTCTCAATTCTACCTACACAGACCCCATTTTCAGTTACAATTACATGAAGAGGTACAGGGCCTAGAACCTCAGCATGGTACATCTTTTTGGAAGATACTTTCAACCAATACTATACAGGATACAGGAAATGCTGCTGCGGAAGGGCTACAGAGATCTTGAGCACACTGTGGGGATGGGTCTGACCTAGGCTCAAAGCCAGGAAGGTCTGCTGGTGGATATAGCTCCACACTTGAGATTTAGGGATGAGCAGGAGTTAGGCAGGTGGCATGAGCTCCAGGTGGTAGCACAATACATATCCAGACCAGGAGAAAGAAACCCACATGTACTTTGCTGTGTGTAGCAAAGTATAGGGAGCAAGGCCTTCAGGAAATTACATGGACTGCAGCTGACTGGAGCATAAAAGAGAGGAGACGGGAGGCAAGAGAGGAGTTGATGGGAGTGGCTGGAGCTGTGCAAGTCAGGTCTGCCACATGTATCAGATGGGGAGAGTGAAGATGCTTCACCTCACCACCATTAGTTACGGGAATCTGTTTCCCTATCTTGATTGCCTGCAAGTCACCACTCCTGTGTACAGTTACGTGTCACGAGCCTAGAGGTGTAAGAGTGGCCAGCTGGTGAGCTTCTGAGCCACCTGGCCACCAGATGACATTGGCTCGGTTAGTTTCTGTTACTCCACATTGACATGGAGTAACAAGCACTGCTCCTGTCACCTAAGTTATCATTATGTTTGGTGGGAGAGAGACACACACACAACAAACAAATAATCTTTCAAATAGCCACCAAAATCAGATAGTTTATGGATAAGACTATATTCACAGGATATTTTTTTCTTTTTAAAAATATCATTGGTTGAAACACACTAGCAGGTATTTTCATCTCTCCAAGATGAAACCTCCAGGTAGCAGATTGCCGCCTCATAGTCATTAAGGGTCCAGGCCTCTTCTGTACCTCTGGTCCACAATCATTAGTGTATCATCTCATGTCCCCTTTAAGAGCTTTCCTGGAAGTTCCAGCCAACCAAATTCTGCTTATACTTCTCATCAGAACCGTTAACATGGCCTCCCAGCTGTAAAAGAGACTGGGAAATACAGACTTAATGGTATGCATTATCACTGTAAAATAAAGTTCACTTCTACAACTAAGGAAAAAGGGAACAGAACAGACCAGAACTCCTGGCTCTATCTCATGGGTTGTAAAGCAAAGGAACAACGTTCTCTGACAAAGTGACACTGATGTTGAGAGATGTAGGGAGAGCAGGGGTTACCTGGGTGAAAGGGAAGGAGCATGGGGCTCCCTGTTAGCCAAGCAAAGCTGTAGCTGGACCACAGATGGAAAGATGAGGCTCTAGAAGATAAAGCAGGAGGGGCAGGCAAAGGCATAAGTTTGGAGGATCTTGTTAGGCTTCGGAGCTTTCTCGTAAGAGCAGCAAGAGCTGCAGAAGGGTTTTAAGGAAGGCTGCCTTGGCATATGTGCAGATGTCAAGCCCACATAAGATGCGTGGTATCGGGTCTTGAGGCCACAAAGTTCTGGCATCTCCTCACTGCTGGAGCCTTAAGTTCTTGGGCGGGCAGCCACTTCCATAGAATCATGCAGCCAGCTATGTGTAGCAAAGTACAGGGAGCAGGGAGAGAGTTAGCAACAGAACCACCTCAGGATGGCTGAGTAAGGTCTTAGCAGGATAAAAGGGAGGTGGAGGGTGTGCCAGGCAGAGCTGGCATGAGCCCCGATGTACCCAGGGTGGAGGGTCTGCTCAGAGAAGTCCTGAGATAAGAGATCAGGCAGGGCTTAGAACACTAAAGGTCTCGTGAGCCAGGCTAAGGAGCAGACAGTAGGGACTGTGGCAGGGTGTGGTGTCTGGAATAACACAATGCAGGCTGTGGCACGGAGCACCAGCTAGGCAGCAGCCCTTGGGAGCATAGAAGGAGCAGCACCGGAGGTCACTGAAGCAACAGTCTCCTTTTCTCATGCTTGGACTGCCGCCTGCTGAGGTCCTGGTTACAGCCACTTCCTTGGATTCCTCCTTCTTGTGAAATACAGAGTTCAGGCCTAGCACCTCTGAAAGCCCAAAATATAGAAATCTCCAAAAACCAAACTTTTTTGTAGCATATTTAACAATCAGAATTAAACCCAACCTAACTTTACCAGTTCACATAATTCTGGTATCAGCCAGTACAAAATGAGCTGCAAAGCTGTATAACCCAGTTAGTGTGATTAGTTCCATGTCTTGCTGAACAGAAATACTAGCGAGTTTGGTTACAAGCATAAATAAGAAATGCTATCTCTAAGTTTTTGCCTTTCTAACATCTTAAAAACTCGAAACTTTATAATACATCGATCCCAAGAGTTTTAGACAACTGGTTATAGCTCTGAATATGAAGAAGAAGGTCTGAATACAGAGGAAGAATTGCTCTGGCCAGGGGTTGCATTTGGAGATTGTTTATAGCAGATCAAAGGAAAGCTACTTGGAGCAACTGGCCGTAAACATACGGAACCCATATTTTTAGATGACAGAAGCTGTAAAATAAGTAGGCTCAGAGAGAGTTTTCCTAGCCTTTTGAATAATACATCAATAAAGGTTCATGACAAGGACTTAAGCTTGCCCAAGATACATCCAGTACATGTATTTATCTCTCTGCTTATTTACCTTTGCAGGGACTGCACCGAGGGCTTTTACACTGGACTGCATTCCCAGCTCTTTTTCAATCTTTTTGTATCTTGACACAGTCTCCCCCAATTACTAAGTTGCCCAGTCTGGGCTCAAACTCAAAAATCACCTGCCTCATCCTCCCACAATGCTGGATTTACAGGTATGAATCACTATGCCCTGGTATATCCACTCCTTTTATTGCATTAACAACATGTAGAGTAATCAGCATTTAGTTCCCCAAAACCTGTAGGTTGATTATAATTATTATAATAAAGACTTATGCTCTTACAATGCTTTAGATAGTTGCATCAGGTGCTTTTGCAAATGCTTTCCCCCTCATTCTTAGAGCTGGCTCATGGAAGGATACTGGCATTCCTAGCTTACAGCCAACAACCCCAAGTTTGGAGAAGATAGATGGCTTGTTCAAAGTCATTTAGGCAATGCTTAGTTCTTTTGATTCTGAGATGTCTGGTCTTATTTTCAAAAGCTATGAAATTACTGTCCTTCCAGTTCACTGGATGACATGCACTTTGAATGTTTTGAGACAGTTTCCAGGGTTGATGTCGACTTAACAGTGCCCATTGACACCATAAAATAAAGCCACACTTGTAAAACTAAGAAAAACGGGAAGAAAGGATGTTGGGTGGGCAGTTAGCTATCTCTGTCACATGGGGCCTGAGGGTAAGAAATAACATTCTCTGACAAAGTGACAGTGCTGCTGAGAGATAGAGAGAGAGGAGGGATGACCTGGGAGTAAGGAAGGGTGAAAGGAAGGGAACAAAGATCCATGACTTCCAAGGTAATAGATGATGGCACGGTCAGTGGGTAGGCTACTATCCCACTGAAAGAGTTGATGTTTTTTCTCTGTTTAGTCATTAAAATATTCTAATGTGTTAGCTCCTCATGCTCAGACTGCACCTGTGACACAGCACAGTGCCTGGCCACCATTCTGGTGTGAAGTGGATCTGGATCCCCCTCGTCCCAGTCCAGCTGGTCCTTGGCTAAGACAGAGGCTAAGAATCTGAAACAGTCGTGGGCCATGTACCAGCCCACCTTGGATGATAGTAAGTCAGTGTCCATCCTGGATATGGCTCTGTCTTCTGGAAGCAGTGGGGGACGCACTCCTCTCTGGAGCCACCTACTTTTCTGTTCAGCCAGAGGGAAAATGGAACACAGTAAAGACTAAGAGCTTCACCTAAAAGCTCTTCATCTTTATGGGCTTTTCCAGTTTAAACCCTGTTAGTGATTGTCCCCTGCCTGCTTCATAAAATCCAGGTGTTTTATCTTGGTTTCCACAGGATCTAGAGCCGGATAATGTTCATATCTTGAAGTTACCACCCTCATTAGCTCTGTGACCTCAGGAGGGTCTTTGATTGCTGTGTCTTATTTCTTCTTCTGGAAAATGAGAGAACTACTGCTGGGTTGGGTCCCACAAATCATATGCACCGTATCAGTTTCTCTCTGGAACGCATCACCCATGTGTCTAGAATCTCAATCTCTTTCCACCAGACGTATATGGAATGCCCCACTGTAGGGTGTGGGATCTGGCATTCATGTAACCACAGATATCCAGAGAAGCATGGTGGAAGTTAATGCTCATGGGGTAGGGTCTGGCTCAGGGGCAGTGCAAAGTAGGGCAGAGCCAGACAATAAATGCTTCCTCTTGCTGCCCATGTGTAGCTGCAGATCATGGCTTCTCTTCTGCGGAACAGCCAGGCGTGACACCTCCCAAGCAGATGGAGACATCGCTGCTGTGCTTTGGCAAGGCCTGTCATGGTGAGCTTGGCTATAGCTCAGTGGAAGGGTATTCACTAAGCATGCATGAGGCCCTGGGTTCCATCCCTAACTCTCCAAAAGTAAAAGTGCTTGTCATAAGGTGGTTGGTGCTCAGTGCCCAGTGGTGTCCAGCTTGGAAATGTGTCACCTTGCATTACCTGCCAACTTTCCCGGCCTTGCTTCTGCTTCCTCTCTCTTAATGCTGTGAGTTTGCATCTCCCAAATAAAACACCAGCATTTAGTTCCTGCTTTTGGTTACTTAGAGAGGACAGAGAGAAGGACATTAGACTGTGGAAGAGAAAGACAGGCCCCACTGAAATTCCTCTTCCTCACTGAACCAGCTTAAAACCGAGACCATCACATACTAGTTATTAAGATGCCTATCCTGCCTCATGTTTTTTGGATAGAAGACATGATGACTTTCCTGGCAATTCATCCAGGTTGTTGGAACCTCCTGTCTGGACACAGAAGGTCATTTTCACTGACCAGTGAGCTAATCATAAGGAACTTGGCCCAGCCAAGAGGGGTAAGTCCAGAGTCCTAGCCAGGATCTATCTACCCCAGAGGTGGTTTCTCTTCACTGTCAGATGGTCCTGTAGGTGAATCCAGCTCAGTGCCAAGTATTGCCAAGTGATACACAGAGAGCAGAGCCAGGTCTGAGTCCTACGTTCAAGGAACTCTCTCAGTCTCAGGGCAGAATTGTTTCACTATGTGTAGTAACCTTAGGGAAGAGGATCCCCTGGAAAGGGAGATCAGAAAGGCTTTCTGGAGGTGATCCTGGAGCCTAATAACAGTACAACATTTCAAATTCCCTCAAGTGTTGAAATAAACAGAGCAGGTGAATAAAGAGGGGAGAAGTCCAGGAAGAGAAAAGGCTGGCAAATGCGCAGGAGTCAGCCTACAAGCTTTCACCACACAGAGCACTAGAACTGCGCAGGCCCAGAGAGGAGCTCAGAGACAACTGTAAGGATGAAGAGACCTCTATTTACTGTAGAGTTTGCTGTACTGGGAATGGAACACAGGGCACATGCTAGGCAACTGTTTTGCCACTGAGCCACTTTCCTGGCCCAAGAATTGGAAGTAATACCTGAGTAAGACTTGCAGGACTTATGGGCTTAGCTTAAGCTCCCTTTTTCTAGCCACACTTGCTTGGCCACATCCTGTGTTAGACAGTAAGGACCCCAAGGAGCATGAAGGCACCCGGCCTCTGTTGTGGGGCAGAAAGATCATAGACTACAATTCCAAAATGTGCTGAGTGCTGCTAAGTGGGGAATCTAGACCTTGGCAAATTCATGCTTACGCTGGGCCTCCTGGAAAGTAATACAATCCTGGCTGTACTGGCCTTGGCCCACCCACTCCTATGATGGCCTCATCTGCATGGCTGCAATGACTGTCACCCCGGGAGTCTTGGCTTACTCCAGGTGGCACCAAGATGACCTTTTCTCAAGGTCAAAGTAGACACAATTTTAAAAAAAAGACAGATGAGCTTGCTTGTGACCTACTCATGGCTGGGAACTGAGGAACTGAAAGCTTCTCTGGGTAGCACCAGAGAGCAGGCCATTTGCATTCACTAGGCCAAGAATATTCTATATCTTGTGCCCCTCCTATCTCAGACACAATTCTAGTCTTCACTCAGGCCCAATTGCTTGTTGATGGCATGCGGGATGAGAGGTCTGCTTGCAGAGTAGTGGACGTGGGGAGGAATCAGAGTAGGCAGTGGTGGTCAAGGCAACCCCTGTCCTGGTAGCAGTCACGATCTGGTAAAGGATGGGTATTGTTAGAGGTGGTGTGGGCCATGATAAATCATAGAAGGTGAATGGGTGAACTTCTTTAGTTAACATTCTATTTATTGCGCTGTCTGTCACACATGCAAAATATTTTTGTCATAGGTAAAATAAACCAAGCTGACCAGATAGCTCAGTGGATTAAAGTGTCTGCTTAGGCAGAGCACAACAGCTGGGGTTTGATCCCTCCTGGCCTGCCATGCCGGCCCCTCCTGGAGTGTGCTGAGACAGGGATTGAGCCTGAGCGTGGTGGGTGTGCCTATAATCCCAGTGCTTGTGAGGCTGAAAACAGGAGAATCACTAGAAGTCCAATCTACATAGTGAGACCCTGTAGATCCTGTAGAACCTATACTAATTACATTAAAAATAATAAGTGAAACAAACCAGAGGCACATGTATAAACAGTGCATTGTCTCCCTAGTGTGAGAAGCTGAAAGAGTAAATAAAATCCAAAATATACAATAGATAATGGGATATGGGAAGAAACTTCAAAAGGAGACTGGGATAGGGGAATGGAGAAAAAGAAAGAAGGGAAAAGCCATATATATATATATATATTATATATATATATATATTATATATATATATTATATATATTATATATCTAGTTATATATAGTTATATTACTAATTTCTCTTAGTTCATTGAAAAAAAAGGTTTGTGTTAATATTGTTTGGACAATTAAATGTTGCCGATATCGTGTACTCTGAGTAACTAATGTAAGGATAACAATTCACAATATAGTAACCACAGTTACCCTCCTATTATCATGTTTTGAATTTCTGTTTTATTTTTTGTCTTTAAATAAATGAGGAGTGCAAAAAAATATTTGAAATGTGTGCAACTTAAAGAATAATGCCTCTTTATCCTTTAGGCCACTTGAAAAATTAAAGAATTTGCTAATGTATTTGGAATCTTTTAGTCTTTCATCCTACTCTTGAGAGGAAACTACTGTTGTGAATTTTAGTAAATTTTACCTTCACTAATATATATTCATAAACAATATAGTGATTGATGTTGTATGGTTTTTACTTTATGTTTATTTGGTTTGGGGATTCATTCAACTTCTTTCATTTGAAGGTTTGTAGTCTTAATAATAGCTAGCAAAATTTAAAAATGCATGTATTAGCTGTGTCCTGACTACCAGTAGGTGCTATAGCTAGTTCCCCAGTGAACTAAGGAATGTCACATTGCTTGTCCAGCTGGATATGCTGCGTGTGTGGCATGACAGTGTTACAGACACCCTGTCCAAACAGCAGCTGGGAGGAGCAAACTGAAAATAATGCTGCCAACAAAGGCTTGGCTTTAGAAGACAGTGTGACTGGCTGGGCTATGTCCACACCTCTAGGGACTGGGGTGATGGTGAGGGGCCAGCTACTCTGTTCAAAAAGGAGAACAAAAAGGAAATAAAAAAAATCTATTAGTTGTCTCATAAGATTGTTGTGAGGCATAAAGGAACTAATAAGAATAAGGGCTGCTGTTGGACCTATACCTCACCTACACCAAACTTTTGGGACACCAAGATATCTTTGCCTTTTGGGTGGCTCAAATTGTTATAAAAAGCTGCCCTATGGCAGGTGTCTAATTTTCTGATCGAGCTCCACCACAGACACTATGGAATTTTGGATCAGTCACTTAACTTGCCTTTTCTTTTGTGAAAGGGAACACCTGGACCAGATGAATGGTAAAAAACTGAAGAGCTTTTCTAAAACCCATGCTGGGGTTTGTGTCTGGATGCCCCCTAGAACCTCACGCAGTCATGAAAAGTGGACTTTTGCAGAGGTGGTTGAATCTAGAGTTTATGACTGACTCCTGGTGCAAAGCTGGGATTTAGGGGATTGGGATTAAGGCTGGGACATTGCTGGGTCAGTCCACTGATTGGACTGGCACTGCCCTGATCACAACAGTCTGGATAAAATAAAAGGGGCAGGAAGCAGCTTGTTTGCCCATTTTTCCTCTTGTCAGCTTTGTTGTTTTCTGCCACCAAGAGCTGTTGCCCCTCTACCATGCGGTGATGCCAGACAACTGTGGACTGAAATCTCTACAAACGGAGCTAAACCAACCTCCCCCTTTTGCTTTGGGTATTGGGTATTTTGTCTCAGCAATGAGAAAAGTAATTAAGCCAGCCCAGGTACACAGCAGGTCTAGAGCTGGGCTTGGGAACTTGTGTCACTTTTAACTTAATCATGGAAATGCCCAAACAGATTAAATACATACATATGCATTGCCCACATTCACTAGCTGCCAATATTTGAATACAAAGTGGTACCTGGGTTCTGGAACTTGGCTCTTTCCACAAATCTGGACACAAACCAAGGTGGATAAGAAATGAATCAAATTTAGTGATCAGGTTCAATGTTGACCTTATGGAGAAATTTGATCCAGTCCTCATCCAGTTCAGTTTGTGACCAGAAGCATGAACTGAGTTTGTGAACTGAGGTAGCACTATATTTATTCAGTCTATCCTATGGGAGCTACTCTCACCATTTCCCACCAGGGGCATCTAACTGTGTTCTGGGGTCCAGAAAGGGGGAATGTCACAGCTGCCTCATCAGCTTCCCTGACTCTTTGGCTTCTACAGAGGCTGCAAAGCTGTCAGGCGGGCTTGGCTAAGCATTTCCTTGGCTCCATTCCTCCTGCCCACTGGCAATGGCTGTCCCTCCACCCCAGGACGCAGCTACCAGCCTCTCTGGGGCACACCTTCATCCGTACGTTCTTAGCCATCCCTTCTCCCTTGTGCCTAAGGTCCAGGCATTGCAATTTCCTCGCCACTGCTTGCTGCTCCCCTTCTTGTTTTTCCCTAAACCGTGTCTACATCCCTATAAACAGCAACCACTCCCTAAGTTTATTTGCACATGCCATTCTTTCCTGTGGGAACGAACCCCTCTCGTATGTGTTTTTGAATAATCCTAAAACAAATCACTATGTCACAGATGCCACATTCACACTCAGCAAGGCAAACATAATTAACATCATACACAAGCAAGTATCTGTATATTACAAGTGCCCCTTTGGGGTGTCTGATCAGTCAGGTTTGAAAACACCTAGAATAACCTACCTTTAAAGGGCCTTTCCAAATCAAATAAACTGCCTCTCTAAAATGCAAAGAATATCCCAGCTCATAGATTTGAGTCAGTCTCCACCTGGTGGCAGGAAAGCTTGTGTGGAGCAGAGACTGATGAATTAGAGTCTGGTCTTATCATCAAAGTGCTGTTGTCATAGAAACTGCCCTAGAACATTTAGGACGTGGTTAGAACACCTAGATCTGGCTTTATAATAGGCTAACAATCAGGTGGACACTGACCTAGACATTCTAGCTAAGTATGCATCTTCTGTCCTCAAAAAATGGGTGGTGGTAGCCATCCATAGGTTGACAAAGGCAAACGTGGGGGTCTACCCACCTTAATTTTCTCCAAAGAAAGCTCTCCCAATATTTATCTCAGGGAGTCATTTACCTTACTGAAGTTCATCTTAGATCAGACTTGTAATTACATTTGCTTTAGTCTTGGAATATTTGATGCCCTTTTTCAGGCTTAAGATCAAAAGTATCCATTAACTGCTCCTTGATCTTCTCCCAGAAAGAGGCAAATCAAGGAACCCAGCCAGTTGGAGAGGGCACACGTTGGCAGGATCAGACCTCCAGGCCCCAATCTACACCAAACAACTGAGGCCATGAGGAGGTCATTTCTGGTCTCCAGGACAAAGCCTGTGCCCCTGTCCTTAGGCTGGGGACTTAGTGTCTCTCTGTGAGTTTCCAGAAACCATTTCATCTTCACTATGCTAAATTACAACCCTGAGTGAAGATCTTGGCCAGGAAAACTCCATGCAAGTTTAGAGTAACAGAACTTGGCTGGGGATCAAAGCATCTCATTGCTTAAAGACGAGTCACTAGGGGCATATGGCTGCATATTTGGTGGGTTGTTTCCAGGCAATGTTTTCCTCGTTAGCTTCTACATGAAAGCGTTTTCCACTGAGTTAAGCGATTTATATTATTCTAGTTTTCAAAGCAAATCCTTCAGCGACTGGCTGCTAACACCTACCTAATCCTCAGAGGCTGTGGAGGTTCCCCAGTCATACTCGCTGTGCAGTTACCACCAAACAAAGACCTGCATATCAGATACAGACTTTTGCACATGGGCTCCTGAGTAAAGAAACTGAGCCAAACTCAGACTCCAGTTTGGTGAGAGGAGAAAGGGTCACTTCACAGCTAGATGTCTCCTGCTCTCGTTTTCTTCCACATCACTGGCTGGCTCAGTGGCTCCTGCCTGGGTCACTAGTCATTTGATCTACCAGAGATAGAAAGGCTGCACGGCCAGAGTGAGGCCACCAGGGCTTAGGAAACCAAATGCAGTCAGGAGCCCAAAGGCAAAGGCTGGTGAGCTCTGGTTCTGCCCAGGGAGGGTCTTTACTCGATCACTTATCAGGCTGTGGGAGCTTCCTGCAAGGGGTTTATCCTGGGCTGTTCATCTATAAAATGGGGGAAATACAACCTCATAGGGATGGTGCGAGGATTAAAGAAGAAACCATACTCGCGAAGGGTCTACCTGTTTCTACCTAGGTACACTTGTATCTGTTTCTTGTCATCATTAGGTATTGTCACAGGAGATAAAAGTATAGGTAACCTATTAATAGACCCTGTAACAGGTCACTCATGGCTCCTTCCTCTCCTATCTACCCAGGAGTCCTTCCTCCCTGAGATGTCTGAGCTTGAATGCCCACCAAGACTTTAGGTGTTGACATCTAATCCCTACTGTGAGGGCTAGGGAGGTGAAAACTTAACCCAACTCTGATGTTCAGAGGTGGGGTCTCTGGGAAGGAAGTCAGGTCAGATAGACCCCACTAGGGTGGAGCCCCAACAATTAGATCCTGGCAGTGGTTTAAAATGAGAGGTGGAGAGCAGCTGTACATGTATGGGTACATTTGTGCTTTGTCTCTGGCCATGGGATGCTTGGTGCCACTTCCTGAGTCTGCCAGCAAAAAGGGCCTTCGACCTTGCACCTTCAGAACTGTGAGCTAAAATGACTGCTTTCTCCCTATAGAGTAGCCTGCTGTGTGTATTTCACTACAGCAATGAAGGAATGGCCCGGTAGAAAGGCTCTGTGTGCTCTTGCCCCTGTGCCCCCCTCCACAGGTTCCCGTCCTTCCACCACATGGTTTCCAACCTCCCTCTCTCTGCCCTTAGTGGTCTGCTTGCTCTCCTCTCTTCTCCAGGTTACTCGGCCACATGAGCGAAGCCCCAGCACGCACACACACACACACACACACACACACACACACACACACACACACGCACGCCTCTGGGGGAGGCCCTGCAGCAGCATCTTCTGGTATCCCGCTCTCCTGTTTCTTGCCACTCATTCTCACTGCACAGCAGGCTCACCTCTGTGCCCTGTGCTGTGATGCATCTGCTCATTATGGTCAGCTGAAAGCTCTTGGAAGCCCTGGCATCCTGGCTTTCTGTCCCCCACCCCAATCATATCACTGGACATGAGATACAGGGATCAGTTCCGCAAACTCTTTAGGTGGTGGCAGTGGAACTGGAAACAAGGACGCCACGGGTGTGCCCAGCATTTCTGCCCCAGTGTTTAGCCCAGACGCTGTCCCATCTGTGGTCTCCAACGTATGTCTGAGTACTGGCAGGAAAGAAGGTCCTTCTAGGACCTCGTCTTTGGGAGGCCATGCTGTGCAGGGATGTTGGAAAGATGGCCCTTGGACAGTCACAGGTGTGGGAAATGCGGGTAGAAAGCTGAGGAATGAGGCCGACAGCAAACTCTGGCTCCCTTCATGGGTCCATCACGGCTGATCCAGGGAGCACAGGGCAGGAGAAGGCTGGTTAACACGGCTGTGACCACAGACAGACACCCCTGGACCTCACCGGCCAGGGCAGGAGGCCTTGGGGAGGCACTGGGCCATGCCTGCGTGGTGGCTCTAACCTAGAAAAACTCCTCTGTGCTCCTTGAGTGTATAGCAGCTAAATGTCGCTAGGTCATGGCTCATAGGTGGGGGTGGGCTTTGTGTTCACAGTTCACTGTCCTGGCCACATGCTCTGGACTTCTCTGTGGGTAGAGAGGATGTCTCAGCCAGCAGCCCAGCATGCTCCAGTTAACTGTGAGCTCTTCCCACCCAACCTTCAGATATCTCCCCTGGAGTCTGAGCAGTCAGCTCTTCCTTCATGGCACAGACATCTGCAATTAAGCTGAAAAAAATCCAATTTTAGTTTCCTGAAAGTGCAGCTAAAAAGAGAAAGCCCTTTCCCAGCCCTGCTATCTCTAAAGAGGACAAGCAAGTCCTTCTTTTCCTTTGTCCCAGAGGACTGGTCAGCAAAATCAGAAATATCCTACTGAGGTGGAAAGTCAGGCTCTGGTGAGTGGAGGCTGGGATTTTGTAATGCGGGGAGCAGCCAGGAGGTGGAGATTAGCTCTTTGGAGTCTGGGACCAGGGGAATTTGTCTCAGTAAGTTAATGCCTGTCCCCTGAAGAGTTCTTAGAGTGGCAGGACCCCGTGGGATACAGTAGGGATGAGACTGACATCTCCTCACCGGCTGCCCAGTGCCTTCCTCACACTGGTGGCATCTGAGCCTTTGTAACCACTTCAGAAATGTTTAGAAACTGGTGGTGTTTAAGACAAAGCAGAGAGAGAGAGAGAGAGAGAGAGAGAGAGAGAGAGAGAGAGAGAGAGAGAGAGAGAGAGAGAGAGACTGTAACTATGAAGAGAGCTGGTGGGAGGAGACGTCTACCGTGCTATGGGGGCACTACAGCCACTGTGAGCTATCCCAGCAGAGAGAAGGAGGAACGAGGCTACAGTGCCTTTCTTTGTCCTCAGTGGCTGAAGCACTGACTGGAGACTGCTGCTTCATTCTAAGGACCCCAAAGCCCACAAGGTAACCCAATTATCCAGGGAAACATAACTGACACAAGACAAGTAGCCACTGAGTTATTATAATCCTGAGGTTTGTGCTTTTTGTTTTTTTCTTTTAATTTTCGTTTCCTTGGTGATAGGAGACACAAAGCTGAAGATACAAGGCTGGGGGTCAGCAATAGATAAAATGATGTCAGCGTCATTGGCCCTGGGGGACCCCAAAATGACAAGCCTGTGGGGGAGCACTCAAGAAGGGGCAGTTGTCAGAGTGGGGCATGTAGAAGCCAAGCAAAGCTGCAGTGGGGGTACAGCTGCAGATGGAACAGCAGGCTAGCTGTGTCTCATGAAGTCAGAATATCCTTGGTGGCCAGGAAAGCCACCAAGGGCAGCTTCCTCAGAGGACAAGGGACAAGACCAATTGAGGGAATGCAGCAGGTGAGAAGTTCCTGTCCAGGAGATCCTGCCACTCATCACAAACTTAGTGACAGAGTGGGAGACAGGATTTTGTATTCTCCACTCCCCTTTACAAAGCGACATCCTTTTGTTCTCATAAGTGCTGTCAAACATTTTCTTAGTTCATGAAGAAGGTTATATCCCAGTCAATCAATAACTGTGACATAACTGAAAGAAAATACCAAGGAGGTGACAGAAGATCTGACATTAAAAAATAAATAAAATGACAGGAGTTGGATCAGCAAGCAGCAAAGATCAATGACACCAAAACTTTCAGGGAAGATACACCTTCTGTGGACCCCAGTCTTGGAGGAATCAATCAACAGTTCTTGAAATATTGTATGTCCTGTGAAAGTATTGCTTGAGCGCTCCGTGTCACAATTCAGGTGCCAGTGGCTGAGCACAGAACAGATAGCCCATTAATACTCATTGATGGGCTTATTGATTGGTGCAGCCAGTATAATTAGCCCTGGTGATCTTCAGTCAATGCAACGGAGGGATGGGGAGGGCTATGACCAGTGTGTCCAGAACGAGAGTCAAGTTCCATACTCTGTCCTACAGGCCATGGGTCACCACATGGCCTGGAAGCACCCTGGCCCCCACAGGGACTTGGGTCTTTCTCCTGTAATGTGGAGGATAGTGGGTCAGTGTTTTCGAAGGCAATTTTCTACAAACCTTGGTTCTTTGAAATGGTACTACTTTCTTTCCAACCAAAAGTAGCAGTCAGACTTGGAAGGTAGCCATGTTACCACAATACCACCAGCACAAGCAGCGCTTACTTCACGTAAATTAAACAGGATTTCTCAGAGCTTTGAGGGCACTGGATATTGGGAATACCTAAGAAGGACATAAAATATGCGCTTTTTGCACAGTGGGGATTGAACCCAGGATGAACATGTGCTAAGCGAGAGCACTACCACTGAGATGCCTACGCAGGCCTTTATTTTTTAATTGAAGCAGGCCTTACTAAATTGCCCAATATGCCATCAGACTACCATTCTCCTGCCTCAGCCTCCCAAGCAGCTGTAATTTGAGGTGTGTACCATCACACTCTCCAGTTATGTCTTTCTTTCTTTTCTTTCTTTCTTTCTTTCTTTCTTTCTTTCTTTCTTTCTTTCTTTCTTTCTTTCTTTCTTTCTTTCTTTCTTCCTTCCTTCCTTCCTTCCTTCCTTCCTTCCTTCTTTCATTTCTTTCTTTCATGTAGTGAGTACAAATATCTGCTAGGCAGTAGTATATGCTGGAGACAAAGCAGTGAAAAGATCTAAAACCCTTTTTCAAAACATTTGCATCTCGTCTTCTGTTCAATCAATAAAGGAGAGATAATCTGACAAATAATGCTAAATTCTATTAAAAATAAAACATAGAAAATGGAAGGTGGTACTATTTTATAGAGAAGACAGATGGACCTTTCATGTTTGACGAGGGGAACTGGATCAGAGACCTGGAGGAAGGAAAGAGGCCCAGGATGGGCAGGGAACCATAAGTACAGGGGCTCTGGAGAGGGTGAGGAGGCCACTGTGGCTGCCACAGCTGTAAGGTTGGAGTGTGGCCTTGACATAGGAGACTTTCCCTTGGACCTTCTGAGCTTGGGAGACAGGGCTCACCAATGGACCTACAGCATGCTTCCCAAACTTAGTTCATCAAGCAGATGGCTGTTTTTATCTTAGGATGACACAATTCTTGGGGCTAACACCCCATAGGAATAGTGTGCTTCTGAGTTCACTTTTAATGATACGACATGTTCACATAGGGCACAGTGTTTTAAGCTGAATTTGTGGGGGAAAGTGAAATGTATATAAAATCCATTAGGAGAAACATTACTCTATTATCTTTTTTATAAGTTTTGGGACATATTTTGATTAATTTAGTATTAAGTTCTTTAGATCAAAAATACTACTGGGCTAGAATCTGCCTCTCATTTTGCTGTTTATGTAAACTTTGAACAATTACTGGTCCTTTCTAGGGCTGAATTCCCTTGCCTGCAAGACAGTGACCAACAAACTTCCTATCGTCATGGCTGGTGTGAGAATTACCTGAGACAACACAACTACAAGTATAGTGCAACAGTAGGCGTGTATTCAGTGCTCAGTCTGTGTTACCTGCAAGGTTATCTAAGGCTCGATCCTAGAAGGGGCCCCAAAATGGTGTCAACTGAAGACCCTCATCTGTGCACACAAGAGGGTGACACAAAGATAACATGCATGCTGAGAGGCTTAGAATGTTTTCCATGGCCAGGGACTTGAAGCCTGCACACATGCTTTGTACTCCATGCCACCATCCTGCAGCATGTATGTGCCTCCACAACCAAAGCAGGGGCCGTCTTCTTTTTTGAGTCCCATGCCCCTTCCTGCTTGTTACAGGTTCCAGTATAGTGCAGCTCAGGGCTGCTGAAGACGTCTTCACGACCCTATGGAACTATCTTAATGCCATTAATACAGCCAGCCTGGGCTCAAGGCCAGGGCACTAAGGCAGAGTTGAGAGATTCCCTGAGAACTGAAGCCCTGGCTGACTGTTATGCCCTGGATCAGTCCCAGTACTAAAATCTCATCCCATGTTGGGAAACTTTCAGCTCCTGAAGCCAATATATTGCTTTATTTTTAACCTATGATCAACTGGACTTTTAAAATATATTACAGCTTCAAACATCTTAACTGATATCCATCAGATAATTTATCCAATCAGATCTCCATGACAACTCTGCCTAAGGATGCAGCTAACCCCTCTCCACAAATGAAGAGACATAGAGAGAGAGAATGGCGTTCTTCCTATTGGGTGGCTTACAAACAAAATTTTCATTGCAGTAGTCTTGGTGGGGGTTGGGGGTGCTATAGATCTAGGTGGTCCTCTGTATTGGCTATGTTTCCTCATCTGTAAATTAATTTAATTTTCTTAAGGCTTTTCTCCCAAGGTTGACATGCGGAGCCAAATCACGTGGATCTCCTAGCAGGAAAATTTTCACAAATGTAGAGTGCTGTGGAAATGTCCACTCCTCCTACCCCAGGGCTCCCACTTTAAAGCTGAGTGTCTTTTACATTTTACATGTCTCTGATCCTATGGGCTAGGCTCCAGCATACTCTTTGGTGCAAGTAAGTCTTCTGGTTTCTTATTCATACAGATCATTTGCTCAGTAAAGTCTTCCTTTATATCTAGTGAAGATTTCCGGCCCAACCTAGCCTCCAATTCCACTTATAAATCGGAACTGAGCTGTGCTCTAAGCATAGGCCCAGCTTTTCAGGTGGCTGCCCACACCTTCAAGCACACCCCCTGAGGTCCTTGCTTCTTGGACCATGGACCTATGCCATGTTCCATGATTGCCTGGTAGATTTTCCCCGCCCTCTTAGCATCCCAAGTATGTATTTTGTTATTTTCTGCCTTTAGGGATTAAAAAGACAAATATGTGTCACTATGCAATTTTCTCTTATTAGAAATAACTTTGAGGTAAAAGTCCCTGTGGTTATTTAGGGTACTGGAAGTGAAAGACTATTTATAATTCAGATAAGAGGCTGAAAATTCATCCTTACCATGAATATACTGGAACGATTTGCCTAAATGATTCAGCATTGATCCCTCACATATATTAATCATGAGCAAGAAGAATTGTGTTCATCTTTGTACTGTTTGTATTAGAATAGAGTGCTTGTCAGACAAGGCCCTGTTTTAATAAGCACAGTATATAAGGAAAAACATGAAATAGATTTATTCTTGTTATTTGAGTAGTATGTGCTTTATTGTACATACTTTGCTTCTGGCAATGGAGAAAGCAATTTATCTGCAAGTCTTCACTTTTTCTTTCATTTCCCTTGAATATAAAGATTAACTGATGGTTTAACAACCTTGTTCAGACTGTATTTATGAAGGGAAGCTGTTTTCACTCAAATAACTTCCAATATTTTCTGAGTTGCAGAATCTTTTATAAAGATATGATGGCAAGACTTTCAGTCATAAAAGTTGAGATATTATCTTTTATTAACAACATGAAAGGAATTTTTGTACTAATTTACATGGAAGCAGGAAGTGACAACACTGAGGAATTAGAAAAACGAAGCTTTGCCATCATAATAACTTACCCTGAAGCTTACGTGCCACAGTAGATAGAGGAGACGTGTTGTAGAGTGATGTCAGGCCTAGACTCACTTTTGTGTTAATCCCACGAGTGGATGTAACCTTGAGTACTTGGCTTGTTTTCTTTCCTTCTGATCAAAAGTCTTTCAAATACACCCAGTTCTGGAAGTGATGACCTTGCGGTGGACAGAAACCTGCTTGTGGTTTCTTCATCAGTGTCCACTGTTGGGTTTCAGGAAAAGACAAAGGTAAGCCAGGTTCAAGGACAACTGGTATTCAGAAAGGCTTTTATCCTTGAAAGAAAACCAAAGCACCAGTTCTGTTTATGAAATACTTGAATTTTTACAGTAATTTTTCTCTGCTGCTGAAGAAAACATACTCCACAGCTGGAACTACTTATAGCATAGGTTTGATTGTTTTTTTGAAAATTGAACAATTAATTCAGGCAAACAAACCAAGGTTTAATTTAATTTTAAATTGAAAAGGGTGGACAGTCATGCTGGCTGCTTTCCTAGCTTGGCAGGCTTTGGGGCCTCAGCAATGAGTTTTAGACAATATTGTGACTCCAGAAAGTCCATGCTGGAAGGCAGACAAGTTTCTCTTAATAATATTTCGGTACCAGTGCCCTGACTTGCTTTTATAAATGTCTTCCTGGAATGTGAGTCAAGGGACAAAAAGTTCCCAAGAACCATAGGTAGGCATTCTCATAGCTTCATAGGATCTTATATGCATGCACAATAGACTTCACCAAGTCCTCTTCCGTGCTCAAATACTTCAGAAGCAGAGGCCCCTTTTATGAGCTGTCCATGGCTGGTAGGAACTGAAAAATTTGAGCCTGAACCACACCAAAGATCCAGCTAAGAGGGATCCAGGTGATGAGATGCCTGCTTACAAATGTACACTTCCACCGCTATGCATCAACTCTGTAGAGGAAATCACTCATTTGGAGTGTGACGTCAGACTAAGTCTCTCTCATGAGTTGATCCCAAGAGTGGGTGTAACCTTGAGTAGTTCGTTTTCTTTCCCTCTGGTCAACAGCCCTTAAAGTATATTCAAGGTTGAAAAAAAAATGTATCTATATTCAAGGTTGAAGGTGATGACCTTGCAGTGGGCAGTAACCTGCTTGTATTGTCTTCATCAGTGTCCACTGTTGGGTTTCAGGAGTTCTGATTAGACAATGATGCCAAGTACAGTATTAGTGTGAAAGAGGCAGTGGTGTTATGGCTACTATGAACAACCATCTACCAAGGAAAGGAACTGAATTCCCAGAAATTCTGGAACTTTTGCTTTTTAAAAAAACTACTTAACAGATGTTTGCTTACAATGACTGAGTTTTCACCTTCTAGCTTTGAGTCCACATTCCCTTTCTTTCTCCCTTTCCCTCTCCACTTCCTTTTTGCTCCCTCCCTGCCTTCTCATCGCTTATAGGACAGATCTTCCTTATGTGGACAGATCAGGCTGCAGTTTCTTCACAGGAATGAGCAGAAAATAAACACATGCTGGTTGATGAGTAGACTTCAAACCTTGAAACCTAGGCAGTACAGGAACTCACAGCAGTGCTACTCCATTCCTGCCTGAATTTCCACATACCCTTGCCTAACCTGCCTGTATTTTGCCAAATCAAGACTATGCCTCCCTCCTCTGAATTCCCATGCCACCTGCAGTCACATACTTGTATACCATCTGGGGGATGGTGTCCCACAAGCCCTGGAAGATTTGTGCTTTTATTATTGAGATGTAAGGGGTTCTTATATGTCCTAGAAATAAATTCTTTATTGGGTATATGATTTTAAAATGTTTTCTTCAAATTTGTGAACTGTCGTTTTTACCTGTTTGATGGTATCCTTCAAAGCCTCAAAGTATTAAGTTTTGACAAAATCTGATTTCCTTGGTTTCTTCAGTCACTTTTGCCCTATGTGTTATTTCCAAGAAGACCCTGCTTAAAAGAAATTCATAACAATTTCCTCCTATAACTTTCACCTAAGAATTTCATAGCATTAGCTTTTACTTTTAATTCTTTGACCTATTTGCAGTTAATATTTGTTTATATGATAAAATGTCCAATTTTATCCTTTTGTAGCATTTGTATAAAGATTATTTTTTCTCCCATTTGATTTTTTGCTCATATCATAAGTCAATTTAGTCTGAGGACAAGGGTTGCCTTTAAGATTCTTTTTATTTCATTAGTCTAGCCTAGATGGCTGTCTTATGTGCATACCAAACAATCTTGAATACTTTATCTCTACAGGAAGTTTTAAAATCATGAAGTATGAAACGTTCTTCCATTTAATTCTCAGTTGCCTTTAGCTCAAACGCAAAAACTTCCTTGGGCCACAGTGGTGTATTTTGGAGTAATATATTCTGGACACTTTCAGCAGGAAAATGAAGTGCTTGACTATTTAACAGATGGGAATACTTCAAAATTAAGGCTTGCTTTAAGTCTTGATGTTGGGGATAGATGCACATTTTGCTAAGGGCTGCTTAGCTTTGTTCTGCTGGGGAGAGGAGGATTTTCATCATCCTTTCTCCAAGGCCTCCAGCCTGATGTCTGACTGCCTCAGTGGCACCACACAGGCTCACTCTGAGCATTCACATCAGGGAGATGCTTGTCAGCTCTGGCATTGAGCTCAGGTCACACCAGCTGTTACACCAGGGACTCTGGTTGGCCCTCAAGGCTGCCATTCTAAGGCTTTCTCTTAGCAAATTAGAATGGACAAAAGGATGCCCTTGGCCACCTGACCATTATCCCACCTCCTCCTACACAGTTTAGAGAAAGCATTTTTAATTCCAGTGGCTGATTCATTGAAAAACTCTGAGATAATTCTAACATTTGAATGCCACCCTCATCTTTCCACTCATCTAGTTATATATTGGGCTTCAGTTTTGATCTCCTTTTCTATATCACTTATCCTGGCAAAAGCCATTCAAGGACATGATGAAACATATTTATTTATGTGATGGCTTGGGGCTAAATGTGAAGCCAAGAAGTGACTTCATGAATCAAGGTTCGATTGACACTTCCCTTGTAAAGGAAGTCCTTTGTTAGTTTAAGACCTTATGAGTTAATTACTGGCTTCAGCTCTTCCAACCATAGGCTGAGTCTGGCTGTTTTTACTCTAAACAGTTAGAGCATGAAATCAACACACTTAACTTACATGTGGCTTTAATTTGCCAAGTACCTCAGTTGAAATAAATGCCTAGCCTTGGCAATAGCAATGGAAACTCATTCATTGGCTTGCTAATTATTCTCTCCTTTCCTTTCTCCTCCTCTTGTCCCCAAACCAAGTGAAGGTCCTAGGTCACAGACCCACGAATAAGCAGGCAGAGTTGTTTCTCTCATTAATTGCTCAGTCCACAGCCTGCACCAAGTAGAAGAGTGCTAACAGCTGCAGTATCTAAGTGGTTGTTTCTCTCTTTTCTTTTGGTGATCCCAGTGGCCTTTGAGTGGGGGCCTGTGGCCTTTCCAGAGCAGTCTAGCTAGGGGAATTCCACACTGGCTGGTGAGTGTTGGCTCATCTGCCATTTCTATGCCAGCTGGCAGGTACTTGGGCCAGAAACTGGTTTTCTGGCCCATATTTCATCATATACCAGTCCCTAGAAAAAGAAGGGGCTCGAAAAGCATTTGCCCAGGTAAGGGAATCTATGCATCTCCTTAGCTGATAAAGTATTTTGAATCTCTTTACACTGGATCACAATGCTGTCCAATTAAAAAAAATGTGTGTGTGGAATCAATGTGGTAAAAGGTGATTTGCCAGGCTCTGATTCTGGCACACCAAAGCTTGGGTGTGCAGAACTGTGTGGTGTGGTGGTCCAGGCCTCTATCATTCTACAGCCTCATTCTCCATGTGTGTCTCTGCATTAGGGGACTTTCTAGCCCATGAGGTGGAAGAATCTTTACCCAGTGCCAGGCTCCACGTGAGGTACCTTCCCCACAATGAGATGCTCAGCATGTGGGGGCCCAGCTGCCCCAGCTATCTGCCTTCTCCCTGCAGGCATCGTGCCTGGCCTCTGGCCTTGCCATCGGTTTACTGTCAGCTTCCCCATTGATTCTAAATTTTATTATTGGCTTTTAGAGCACTCAAGGACCCTAAGCTTTCCTTCACTATCGATTCACTTGTTCCCAGCTGAGGGGCTGAACTCTGTCATTTTCATCCCCTGGCAAGTGACCAGCCTCTCTATCTTGTACTCAAAGACCCTTGGCAGGTACTAGGTCAAGTCAGGAAGGCTGGGCTCCATTCCATAGACATCTGGGATGCAAGGTTACATTGCTCTGCACCAGCCTAAAGGCTCGGTCTACCCTCTGTGACCAAGTGACACGAGTGAGTTCTCAGCAAGCCACTGTGCCAAATGCTTGCAATTCAGTATTTCATTTCATCTTCCAAAGATCCCCAAGACACATATAATTAATTTCCCAACAGGGTAACTGAGGCTCAGAAAGGTGCAGCTACTCACTGACCCTGGAGGCAAATGCAGCGCTTCTCACGCAACTGAGGCCTGGTATGCGGGGTCTCAGTGCAGAAGAATCACACAGCTAAGGCCACATGCAACTCGCCTAAGAGGTTCAAACAGACCCACGCTGGTCTGTGCCATGATTGATGAGACAAACCTAACAACCACACGAGAGTTGTCTCAGCATCCTTAGATTGTGATAAAGGTTAATTCCACACCAGGCACAGCTTTGTGGGAGTGCACTCACTAGCATGGGCAAGAGCTTGGGCTCTACCTCTAGCACTATAGGAGGAAAAACCAACAGTTTCTGATCCACCCACTCAGTCCTGTGCTTTCCTGGCTGCTGACAAGAGCCAACAACTTTCAGCCCGCCCTTGATGCATGGATGCGGAAGTACCCCTTCATAGCGATGTGGCCAGGTTAGGAGTCACTTCTACAGCTGAGGGAGGTGGGTGGGGAGGGGCAGAACTCTGGCCTCTGCCACAGTGTGTGCACCACTCACTCACCCTGGCCTGATGCCTGCAAGGCTGAGGCTGTCTATAAGCTCACAGGACCACTGCGGAGTTGTCCACACATTCCTCCTTTTGAAGGCTCAGAGGTGGACCAGGACCTTTCACAGCCTTTTGTCTTCTGAGCTGCTTCTGCCTGTCCTCTCTCTCTTCCCTGCCTCTTTCCTTTTGCTATCTCATGCTGTTTCCTCCCACCTCCCTTGGTCATTTCCTTTTGTGTAGCAACCTATCCTTTTCTCCGTGGACCCCATGCCTATCAGTGTTGACATCTGAAGGCAGGTAGAGAACAGACACCATGAATCCCCAGCACCATCAGTCCTCATGCGAACCTGGAGCTGAGCCCATAGCCAGTACTGTATTCCTGCTAATAGAATACGGTGAGTGTTAGCAAGGGAGGGAGGGAGGACAGCATGTTTTTATTGAGCAGAACTCACAGGGAGGTTCTCCCTGCCTCTGGGCATGAAGTGTATCTTTGATTTATATGCCCTGGCCATCAGGATTTAGGGTTGCCATTGGGTTTTTGTAGCTCTCATCAGCTCTCTGTATTCCTCTACAGGCTCCGAGCCAAAGGTCAGCTGTGTGCAGCCCAGGCAGGCACCGTAGGATGTTCCCAGAACCAGCACTTATAGCACATGAATGTCTTCATCACCACCATCTGCTTTGGTCATCATTTAATCCATTTGTACCTAAGTTCCTCATGTATGAAACAGATACAATAAAAAATAGCATTCTCAGGGCCTTGACAAGATCTACAGGAGATAACCCACAAGATAAACATGGGGTCTTGACCCTAAGAAGGACACAACGAATGTTTAGCTGCTCTTACTGTTGTTGTCACTGCCAGTAATTTACAGAGGAGGTCCAGAAAAATGTTCTGAACTGACCAAAGTCACCTGGGCAGCAAGAAGGGACTGGAGGGCTTGGACTCAGGTGTTCTGGTGCCTGAGCCCGGACTGCTGTTCACTGTGCTGCCCTGCCCCATCCAGTGTGGGCTGTGTCATGGGCAGAAGATGAGGAATCTGCATCTTCCCTGAGAGCTGGTGCCATGCTGTTTAATCATTGCATCTGATGCCTGCCACAGCCTCAGGTACATAGCAGGAACTCAGTAATTGTGGACAAAATTAATAACTACATTGAGAAGGACTCTGAGTCTGGCAGAATCAACTAGGCGAAGTAAGTAAGGAAAGGCTGCAGAAAGATCAGAACCAAGAGTCTGCTACTTAGTACTGGTGTGACTCTCACTCAGAAACCAGCAGCGTCTCATCTGATACAAAACCAGCCACACTGTGGATCTGAACAACAGCATGCATCCTTAGCTAGGAATTTTCTGGTCCTGACTCCAACTTCTTCTCGGGTAAAACTGAAGAAGGGTAAAAGGAAGTGGGAACTGATTACAGGCAGAAGTCAGATGCACAACTTGGAAATGCGGATTCTGAATTTCCTCAGATTCAGCAGCCCAGGGCTTTGAATGCTGGCTAGAGCATCCAGCAAGGTCCCATCAGTCTGGCGATAGAAGGCCACCAGGTTGAGCTGAATTTCAAGGCTTTGCTTCATTCTTTTAATAAATAATGTTGCTTTATGTCTCATTTTAAAACACAAGCTTGATCACCGTAGGAAACTTGGAAATAGCAGAATAAGAAAAAATCTTTGGGGCCACTCTAAGTCTCTGAACTTCAAAAATAACTGCTAAATATACTTGACTTTGTTTCTGCATAGAAAAGGGTTACTTTTTAATTGAAGTTTGTGGAGTGGTTCATACTTGCTCGTCCTCGAAGTCTAGTAAAACTTCCAAGACTTCTATTGAAAGAAAAAGTATTCTAGGGTTCTAAAGAAGGCACCATGGTATAGCAGAAAAGACTTTGTAGGACATTCATAGCTGATATGGAGTCTGCCATGCTGCCATATCAGTGTCTGCCCTCTGCCACAATATCCAGTACACCCTTCAGTTTATCCTCTCTCCCTGTCTTGCCTTCTCTACAGCCTGCCCTGCAGACCTTGGGTTCCTGCACCAAGCACAGAAATAGCAGCCTCATAGAAAATGTTGGACCAGCTCTTACCACTGAGAAAAGCCAAATCCCTGTAATAAGTCCCTAATAATAGAGCTTCTAAAGGTTCTGCTTTTTTCCAAGTGAACCCCGTTCCATTTGGCAGAAAAAGTGGCCACCATATGCATAAAATTCACACCCTACAGGCTCAGTGCTGAAGGAGCCTTTTGTGACTCATATGTGTCTCATAATTATTGCCCCCCCCCAAGAATATAAACTCCCTAAAGGAGAGGGCTGGAAGAATCATAGCAGAATGGCTCCATTGGCTCCTGAGACCACCAGAACTAGCTTGCACCACACAGCAGGCACCCGAAGCAGTGCAATGTGACTCTGGCAGTTGTGCAACCCAAAGTGTAGCCAGGTTGGTGCTGGCTCTGACACCTGCTACAAGGTCCTTTCTTGCCTTTTGCACTTTCCAGTAGCGTCAGACATCTCCTTCCTTGTGGCAGTGTGGCTCCATCCTCTGCCTGTCTGCGCCTCCTCCTTGTCTCTGGGTCCACAGTCATTACCAGGTTGTCCAGGTTGGGCCCCTGACACCATATGTGTGGTAACAAAGTGGTTCAAGAAGATCTGTGCATCTCAAAACCAGAGACTTCATATCCCCCAGAAGCAACCAGTGTTTTCCACACTACGCTAGAAAGCACCACACCAGCCAGAGCTCCAAAGCCAACTATTAATACTCAGTACTTGAAACAATTACCAAAGCTTCCTGATGCCAACCCAAAGGTGAAATTTGGCCCTCCTGGCTGTGTTGCTATAGAACTTTCCTTCCATGGTGTTTCGGAGCTAATAAGAGCTTAATGGGGGGAAATGGAATTAGTAAGCAGTCACACAATAAGGTAGCTCAAATTATATAAGTTATCTCTCTGGGTGGCTCGCCTAGGAAGCCCATATGTGCTTCTAATTAAAGGAGTATTAGAAGAATACACCCATAAATTTCAGAGCCAGGCTTAATTTTCTTGTTTGAAAACTGCCAAGGAAGAGAGTGAATTGCAAATATATGAAATATGAGAAAATGAGGCTTAATGAATTCTAAGTTTATTCACTGAAGTATTTAACTATCCAAGCCATCAAGTGAGGATAATAAATTTAAGTGTGTCATAAGCCTGGGCCACTTTAATTCACATTTGTAAAATGAGCTATAAATAAAGGGCCTGATTCAGTGTTTAATTTTTAGAGATGCATTAACTCATAATGCCTGCACCCACATGATGCCAAAGGCTAGAGGAAAATGCAAGTCTTTGCTGGTGTGGCCTTGGGTGGGGGCTACTTGATGCCTGGACCAGAAAGCCAGGGCCTGGCCTCTCCCCATCTAGCCCAGGTCATCATCCAGGCTGCTGTTCTCCTTGTCACTGAAGTCAGGTTAAAAGGGGGCACTGGGGGAGGGGTGATAAGAGGACCCATATAGTAGCAATCACGGAGAGCGAAAGGAAGCATGGACTGCCCAGCCCGTTTTCTGTTGAGTACCTGAGATAAGGTAATTTATAAAGAAAGAAAGAAAAAAAAAAAAAAAAAAAGCTCATGGTCTGGAGGCTGGGAAGTCTGAGAACATGGCCCCGGCAGCAAGCGGAAGCCTGCTTGCTGCTTCGGAGTGTGGTAGAGGGCACTGCATGGTGAGACCAGAAAAATGTGTTAGCTTCCTCCTCTTATAAAGCTCTGAATGCCCTGGCCTCCTCTAATCCACTTCCTTCTTCGTGGTCCCTCTTCTGAATCCCATGAGCATAGATTTGGGGATTCAGTTTCCAGCACATGACCTCCTGGACGTGAAGCCTGCTGCTCAGGCCACATGCATTTTAGAAGACAGAAACCTGATTCAAAGTCACTAATGCTAAACAGTTGGTGTGACTGAAAAATCTAGGGATAGTTACAGCTCCAAAACTGGGTGGATCCTGAGCTCAAAAGATGTCACCTGGCCTTTGGATTTCTCCCTCCTCCTGGACAAGTCCTGTTCACATAGCCAGTGTGATAGATTTTATGCTGAGCAGAAAATAGGTTTCCCAGAATGCACTTCTCTGCACAGTTCAGGTTGGGATGGGCCATAGTGATATTCTGTGAAAGATTTGAAAGGAGAAGCAAAGAAAGATGAGCTGTCATTGCCAACTGCTGCTGGTATGCTTGCTCATCCTATGGAGTTGGGGTTATGACTTTTCCACTTCCTGACTCCTCCTTTACCTCCTGACTTCTGGCTCGGGTACAAATTCACCCCTATGGTGAAGGGTGCAAGCTTTTCCTCTAGCTTATTTCTGTCACTGAAGTAGGGAGACAGTCACCTTGGTCCCAGGCTGAACTCTTATCCATCCTCCCAGATTTCAGTTTATCTTGCTTTCAGTGCTTCCTTTCCACCTGTCCTTCTCAGTGACCTGCCTTGCAGACCTCAGGTTCCTGACATGGTAGCCTCCCATAGACTACTGGACCAGCTGCTGCAATTGCAAAGGACCAAATCCCTATAATAGACCAGTGATGATGTATTTCCTAAAGGTTCTGCCTTTCTGAGTAAGCCCTAACTCATACATCAGGAAAAGTGGACCCCATATAGGCAAAAATCACATCTTACAAGGTTGGCACTGAGAAAATCCTTTATGGTATCTCTAACCAGGCAAAATTATCCAAGGGGAATCAGAACAGTAGCATCTAAAATCACCTACCTGCTCCTGTACCAACCACTGTGTTCAGGGTAGGGTTTGAGGTTCAGAGAAGCCTGAGATTCATTTCCACTTTTGCGGCCAAAGAAAAGAAGGGTGGCAACTCCACCTGACATACGCAACAGGTTACACGCTTGAGGGGGAGGGTTGAGTCTCCCACAGGAGAAAGGGTGATGTGCATTAACAAGGAGGCATCGGCTACTCTTGCTGCCCTTCACTTCCAAGTGGTGCTGTGTTTGCACGAGAGTGAAATAAAAGCTAATAGATTTGCAGGAAGGGGTGACTTGCCCAGGCATAGAGCTCACCACTTTAATTAATTTTCAGTACTGTGGATTGAAACCAGAGTCTTTGCATTGAGCTACACACCCAGCCCTTTTCTATTCTTTATTTTGATAGAGGGTCTCACTAAGTCTTTAAGTCACTAAGGCAGCGCTTAATTTGCAATCCTCCTGCCCTGAGGCTTCAAGAGGGTTACAACAATGCACCACCGTGTCTTGCTAGTGCTGTTAATATGCTGCATATCCACAGGTTACATTCCAAGACCCCCAGTGGATTACCAAAGCCGTGGATAGTACCCTAGTGCTCTTTCCTATACAGATATACTTATGATGTTTCATTTATAAATAATGTGCTAATCTGTGCTAATCTCACAGTAAGGGATTAGCAATAATATTAAAACAGAGTGATCATGACATATTATAATAAAAGTTATCCAAAATATGTGCAGTATTTGTCTCTGATATTTTCCATTTAATATCTTGGGTGCGGGTTGATTATGGGTAATGTAAAGCAGAAAGCAAGACCAGTGTTAAGGTAAACTGCCGTACGCTTTTCTTTTCCCTATGGCAACTCCGCGAGCACATGCAAGTTGTTTCCACGCGTTGTGTATACTCACTACAGTACGATGGCCAGTGAGTGTAGAACTGAGGTCCTTCCCCTTGTGCTCTGAGCTTTTACTACCCCCACATCAGCTCAGAAATCATATCAAATCCAACAACAAATACATTCTAGCTCTGTTATGCTTATTTCATTTTCATAAAATTGGTCAAGCCGAGAAAACGGTTTCTTTCCCCTCCCCTGAAGAAGTGAGTGCTACTGCTAGCGCAAAATGCATGGGTCCTCACAGTGTGACCCTCTCTCGTCAGCGTCTGGAACAACAGCGCAACCATTAGAAGACTTCAGTGAGGCAGGCAAGGGAAGCTGTCTCCATTTTAGCAATCAAGAAAGGCTGGGACAACTTTAGAGTCTGGATAAAACCTGTCTGCTGTCTGAGTGCAGTTGTAACAGCATACCGCATTGTCACTAAGTGTGACCATGCACAAATTCTTGTGATAGCGGGAACACCTTCACACTGGTAACTCCTTAAAAGGGTTGAAATGAACAAAGAATGAAGGCTTAAGTTATAATGCTCTGTATGTTATAGAAAGCATAATTGAGTGAGAGATGGGGGTTTGGGGACAAAATGCACAATTTATTAGTTTCAAAAGGCTTGGAAGGTCGTCCTGGCTACTGTCCATGACTGAAACATGCAGAGGTTCCCATGCCCACTAGGAACTTCACGACCTCTTTCTGTATGAGAGGAGCAGCTGGACTTTTGTGTATTAAAACTGTAGAGGCCAAAAATGAGGGCCCAGAAGGAAGACGAGATACCCATGTTCCAAAGTTCTCCATTAACTCTTGGTTTAGACTTTTCTTGGTTGAAAGACTTAGGCCTTGGAGTAATATTAAGACCCTATTTACGGGCCTTATTAACTTTCCTTCACCAAAGCTATTTAGTCCTGCCGGATTACAAAGGCAGAAAGGAGGGTTGGATTCTAGAGAGGGGAGATTATTCTTTGTTCCCCTCCTGCCTAGCGCTTGGCATTTCTGACCTTCATTTCACAGAGATGAAAAGGGAAGAAGCGTGCAGAGGGAGGAAGGAGAGTAGAAATCTATCATTTTAAGGAATATAACCCTTCCAGGACTATACAGTAGAGCTGAACAGCTCTCTGGGATCGGAGAAGCAGAGAGTAGAGGCATTTCTTGTGAAACACTGAGATGAAGTCACTGAGGGTAGCAGGAAGCAGCTCCTCCTCAAAGAGCATGCTCAGTGGTGAGCCAGTGGTTGGCGTGTGGTCAGGATGCCAAAACGATGTTCCCCTGGCCCAGCAGGGCTCTTGCCCTGTCGTGACTCTGGGTTCTCTGCCTTAACAGCAGAATTCCCCTCCTTGGTTCAGAGAAAATAATTTGTAATGTCATCCAACTCTCAAAACGTATGTGACATTTCTTAGCTAACACTCTCTGATCATAGGTCATTTTCGGAGAGGTGAACTTAACATTCCTGTATGTGTTCGTCTTTGCAAATGGTGTCATGGGTGAGTCTAGCTCTAGGGAATTGTGCATCGCCCATCCCCCAATCCCTCATGTAACTAACTTAGAAAACTTTGGCATTTGAGAATCTGAGAGTAGAAAAATACCATCTCTCAGTCCCTGTTTCTAACTTGGAGTGGAAATAGTAATCCTGGAAAACAAACAAGTGCATGAATCAATAACAAAGAATGCTTATGTCTGAAAAAGAGCATGTGGCCAATGTAATGATGTCAAGAAATTAGCTAGCACAGGGCTTCTTCAAGTTGACTGTTTTCATACTGAGTGTTTAGCCTGAAGAGCTAATTTGGAAATTAGAATATTGCTCTGTTAATGCTCTAATCAGAGCCCTCACCAAGGACACTTCAAGTCTTTCCGGGGCTTCAGTTAGGCAGCTCACTTGGGAGGAAAATTCATCTTAAACAGTTTCACCCTAAATTAATACATGCTCAGAGCATGTAGCTCCTAGAGCTGCACTGATAGGATCTTGACACACACTTGGCAAAAAAAGAGAAGAGCTTGAGAAACCCCAGTTCCCAACCAGAGAAAAACTCCAGCTTACAGAGGGTAGGATGGGGCTGTGGAGGGGACCCTGCCCTGGCTCCTTCCTTCCTTACAGGACTTGCTACACAATCAAAATCCTAGATTTGCCACTCTAGGACACGCTGGGCCAGGACCAGAATACAAGGAGATCATTTAGAAGGTGCTTCAGGATTCACAGGTAGGGGATTAGGGAAATAGTGGGGACAGGAAGGACCCCCTCAGGGTACTGCCAGGTGGCCACCACTGGCACATGGAACTGACTCACCTGGGCACAGCTGTCAGTGCAGAGCACAGCTCCAGCCCGCCACCTCTGGCCAATGGCAGCTTTCTTTACTTTCTGTTGGTGCTTCCAAGCTTTTGTCAGCAGATGAGAGACCCCTGGCTCCCAGAGAAAAACCCCTAAGCAGGAAATGCATATGGCAGCCTGGAGCAGCTTGTAGGCTCACCACAGTGGACAGGTGTCAGCCACAGCAGTGGCTGCCATTGTTCCAGCTGGGTGCACTGGGGCTCTGTCTTTATGCCACCTCTCATGCAGCCAATCCAGTGGCCCTGCACTCTGTAGGCTCTGGACAGAAGCCAAGCTCACCCCGACCTGCACATGCTTTCTGTAAAGTTCTCTCTCGTAGCCTCACCAAAGACAGACAATTAATTATTCACCACTAGTTCAGTTCTGCCAGTAACTATCTCCTTGGCAACCTAGGGCCTAATGCAATGGAAATGAAATACATTTTTTAAAAAATTATATATATATATATATATATATATATATATATATATATATATATATATATATATATATAATCATGCAAAGGCTTTTCTCTTTTTTTCTTTTTTTAACTAAAAATGCCCTTAAAGGCAACAGCATTTGAACAGTGATTAACCATAATGGATTTCCCGGCACTGTATCAAAGTCCTTATCAAATCAGCCCTTCTGAGCTCTAGATGATCTAGTGATGCATATTTCCAGGAGACAGGTGCCAATGCCTCCTCCCAACCCAGATGCCTGTTCCTTTTATAGCAAGTGACACACCACTACATAATGGCTCCCAGAAAGCACTGCATCGACACTTACAAGCCTTGGCTGCGTTTCTTAACAGCACTCATTTGCTGTGTAACCTTTAGCATAGCAATTGCCCTCTCTGGGCCTTAGTTCAGAGTCCTTCAAAGTCTTCCCACAAAATTATTAGATCACCTGTGCTGCCCACCCCTTTAAGATCGCAAATGTGTGAGCCGAGAGTTGAGACCCCTTCAGTAATTCCTGTGGATGCAGCTTATCGTGAAGAGCAAAGATGAAGCCCTGACTCTGCCACCTTGCTGGTTGGGACTTTTTTTGGAATTGGTGTTATGGTTTGTGTATAGGTGTCCTCCCTAAGCCTCATGCAGTCATGGGGCAGCCTCTGGAGTTTATGATTGATTATTGTAGGTATGGGTGCTGCACCAGACCTGGGGCAGGTGATTTGCATCCAATGTAAGGAAAGGAGAGAACTTAGCTGCTTGAGCTGCTGCTACTCCTCCCTTCACTCTTGCTCTTTGCTGCCACCATCAAAGGATGTTTTCTCCCATGTGCCTCTTTGCCTTGGAGCCAGCTGAATATGGACTGAAACCTTCAGTAACTGAGAGCTAAATAAACCTTTCCTTCCCTAATTTGAGTGTTGTCAAGTATTTGTCCCAGCAATGAGAGAAGAGTAACTAAGATCATTGGGTTGTGTTGGTTTGGGGATTCGGTTTATTTGTTTGTTTTTTATAGTACTGGATAATAAATTCAGAGCCCCACATATGCCAGGTAAGTGCTCTACCAAGCACTGAGCTATATCCCCAGCCCTTTTTATTTTTTATTCTGAGGCAGGACCTCTCACTAAGTTTCCCAGGCTGACCTCAACCTTGCAATCCTCCTGCCTCCACCTTCTAAGTAGCTCAGCTTTCAGGCATGCACCGCCATACCCAGGTCCAGTATGGCCTGTGATGCTGGAAGAGTTACCAAAGTTCATTGGAACTCAATTTCTTCATCTGAAAGATGGGAATAATAATTGTACCAATAATAATTGAAAGGAAATCAGCCTGCTCAGAAAATATTATTTTCAGAAGGAACAAATGTGTTTGAGTCTCTGAGGTCTTGCTCTTCCGTCTCCATTCCAGCCTCCCCATCGCAATTGTGACCGGTTGCCCTCTGCTGTAGTTCATATCTGGAACTTCCCTTCAGGGTCCATTTGTGAGAGGCTAGGATGTGGGCGGGACCTTAGGAGGTGGGGCCCACAAGACGCTTTAAGCCACTAAGGGGCTGTCCTGGAGGGAACTGTAGGAATCCGATCAGAGACTGCAGCCTCTAAAGCTGTGGGCCAAAACAAGCCTCTCCTCTCTACGAGCCGATTGTCTCTGGCATTTTATCATTGTAACAGAAATGTGACTGATGTAGCCTCCTACAATTCTGGGAGCTTTTTAAATCTCCTCTAGTGATCCTTAAGTCTTTACAGTGCAATTTGGGCAGATGACATTGCTAACTGTATATCTGTTTTTAAGTACCAAAGGAAGACATCTTCACTGTAGAAAATGTAAATGAAAGCATAAGGCGACAAGGAGGGAAAAGCAGCGTGACCCTATGATACAACCATGTATGACAGGTACATTTTCTGTATGACTTTGTAGAGGAGAGAAACCCCTAGTTAAGCCCACCGGGCAGATAAAGTTACATGTTCTACAAATGTAACACTTTCAGTGTTATCATGTGGCTATTTTACTCTGCCATCAAGCATCTTGGCAGTGGTCTACTGTGAGTTGGTATTATAATACTTAGCCACTCCCTCACTGTTGGATGTTTAGGTTGCTTTCATATTTTCTCCATAAAAAATAACACACAGCTCCACTGTTAATGTCCCAGCTTTCACTATTTTTGAGTCCCTTTCAGGCTGCACCACTCGCAGTCATATTAAGAAGCCGTTCCTGAGCTCGGCGTAGGTGTAGGAGGTGCACCCACCATCTCTCCCGCAGCTGTCCCCTATTGCTGCATCATGAGGCAGGTTTCCTGCACCTGCGCAGTCATAGCTCTTCTTTCTTTCCTATCCAGCAAGCACTGGGCTGTTGGTAGTGAGTGTCCTCTAAGCCCAGAGACTCGGGCCAGCTCATCACATCACCCTACCCACTAGAAATGGTGACTGGCCCACTGAGTAGTGTCACAAACACAAAAGGACCAATCAAGAGATCCAAGCAGGGCTCTCTTGAGATAAAACACAGATGCTTAAAGATGTCCAGCAGGACCATGTCACCCAGGATCAATAAAGACCATTTACCTCCTCTGTGGAGAAGAAGCTTTGTAGGTGCCCCAGAGAGTAAGTTGAGCAAGGCAGAAGTCCAGGGAGAGGACTCAGGAGGCAGGGATGCAGCTCTCAGGTGTCCTGTCCCTGTGTATCTGTCCTGGTTCCAAAACATATCCCAAAACCCTTTCCTGCTGTATCAGCCAGCACCTTCCTTTTTGTTTACTACTTGTACCAGTTTGAGTTGCACCCCAGTACCTTCTTCTGAGTCCTAACCCTCCCTTCACAGAGACCTTCCTGTGTGTTGCCCAGCAGAGATATTTCCAGGCAGCATTCAGACTGAGGCATCCACGGATCTTGGCAAGAGCTGCCAACTCCTCATATCTGGATTGGGCAGAAAGAAAAGGAGGGGCCTAAGCAGCACAAACCCCAGGACCAGACCAATAAACCAATCTCCTGGCCACCACTGGTTTGTTGGGACAGGACCTACCCTCATCCCTGAAACAGACCAGTGTCCCAGACAAAAGACAAGATGGTCCCAACAAAGGCCAGCCAAACTTCTGAGAATCATGTTGATTTTTAAATATACAATGAGAGAAAGAAGACAACGCAAAGCTGACAAAGCTTCTCTTTGTCTGTATCACTATTTTTAAAGCATGAGTTTCTCAACTCTTTGTTTTTAGCCTGTTGTTAACCTTTTGCATCATTGGCTAAGAAAGAAGCTAAGTGCTATTTCCAGAGGCATGATGCATGCAAGTGTCCTCTGCTAGGTCTTCCTTTTGTCTCTCTGCAGGGTGGGGTGAGGTGGTTCTGAAAAGCCACTCAGAGAGTGAGGACCTGGCTTTGCCAGACCTGAGCTGGCATAATGAGAGCATCACACGGAAAGAAAGCTGTGGGAAAATCATTTCTGTTTCGGTCCTACCAAGCCAACTTATAGAGCAAAGGCTTAGCGATTGATTGAAATAGAAACTATTTGGGATGTGCTGATGTCTAGAAAGAGCAAAGGCCTTCTCAGATAGGCTCTGTGTCAGAATCCTGCCGGGCAGCCTAACAAGTTCAATTTCCTGGTGCTGCTCAAACCTGGAGTGAGCAGGCAGGGAAAACAGTCGTGCTTGGAGTCCATGTGGTACAGCGAGGGCCTCCAGGATCTTCCTTCATCTCAGAAGATCCCATCCACCTTCTGGGGTAAATTCTTAGCCCCTGCCAATTATGCACAGTGTGGAGCCCTCCTGTGGACTCTTAATTTCCTTTTAAAACTCAAAGATCCTTTCAGTCGTGAAGTTCTCAGGCCCAACCTGCCTGGGATGTTTTCTACACATCACCATGTCATTTAGTCCTTGCTTGCAGGGCTGTATACGAGAAGCACAGTACAAAGGTGGTAGAAGAGAAAATCAGGGCCCTGGAAGCTCAACGACTGTCCTGGAGACTAAACTTGGGAAGCAGCTTAGCTGGGGTGTCAGTGTAGTAACTGACACCCCAGCCTGGTACCAAAGCCTCTTTCCTACCAAGCTGAGAGCTGGACATTGAGAGAAAGATGGACAGAATGAGGTGCTTTGTTCTGTAGGATGGTGCTGACAGCTGGACTGGGAGGGAAATGGGGGGGTGGCACTGAGGGGACGAGCATGTCTGGAGCCACTGAGCAGGGGCAGATGGAGATTGCCTGTAGCCAGCCTCCCTGCCCCCACCCAGACTTGGGGCTACAGACCCCATGGTGGAGTGGGCCCAGCTCCAGCACAGCTATTGTACAACCCTACCTGCAGTGGCTGGGGCTGCCTACTGCCCAGGGGCGGCACCTCACCGTTTGGTTGCTCTTCCTTTACTGGCAGTCACACAAACTGCCCTTTTCTGTCCTCTTAAACCAAGAGATCCTGGGGCTGGGGAGATAGCTCCAAGGCACAAGTGCCTGCTGGGCAAGTGCAAGGTCGTGAGTTCGAACCCTGGTCC